>NDFG01000371.1:96369-109547 GCA_002167245.1 Sporophila hypoxantha
TACACAGCTTTCCAGCCCCTGCATCTAGGTGCAGAATGCATAAACTCATCGGCTCGCCCCGGGCCTTCACCTATTTCCCGATAATGCCCATCTATTTTACTCCCCACCCGTCAGTCACACAGCTCTCCTGCCACGTGCTTACAATTGATCTTTCCAAAAAATCCTTGAGGATTTTTACCCAAAGAAAATCCTTGAATGTTTTTATCTCTAATCCCAAAATGCCTGTGGATTTTAACTCCCAAAATCCTGAGATTTTATCCCAAAAATCCCACATGAGATTTTCAACCCAGCAAATTATCCTTGAGGATTTTAACCCCAAAATCCTGAAGAGTTCCGCCAACCCAAAAATCCTGAGGATTTATAACCCCACCAAAAGACTCGCCCGATCCAGTTAATTTTAATCTTAAATCCGATAACAATCCTGAGATTTTTCAACGCCAATATTTACACGTGGAGAATTTCAATCCCAACCTATCCCTGATTAAATCTTAATCCCAAAAATTTCCTGAAGATTTCAACCCCAAACAATCCTAGGAGATTTTTTTTTTATCTGAAACGAATTCCGAGGATTTTTTAAACACCCAAAAATCCTGAGCATTTCACCCAAAATAATCCCCAGATTTTTTAAACACCCAAATAAATGCCTGAGATTTCTAACCGCTAAATTCCTGAGATTTTTAAATCTGAAAAATCCTGAAGAGTTTCATATCCATAATCCTTGAAGGATTTTTTGCAATCCCAACAAAATCCTGAGATTTATAATCCCAAAATCCGGATTTTTCAACAATTCCTCGAACGGATTTCAACCAACTAACTCTCTGAGATTTTTACCTCAAAAAAATCTAGAGATTTTCAACCCAAACCCCGATGATCCTCTTAACCCCAAAATCCCGAGATTAAACCCAAAAAACCCGAGATTTTTTAACCCCAAAAATCCTTTGAGATTTAAAGCCCAAAAATCCTGATGATTTTAATCCGAAAAAAAATCCCGGAGATTTTCACCCAAAAATCCTAGAGATTTAACCCCCAAAAAAAACTTCCTTGAGATTTTAAACCCCAAAAAATCCCGAGATGATCTTTCAACCCAAAAATCCTGAGATTTCAACCCCAAAAATCCTGAGATTTCAACCCCAAAAATCCTGAGATTTTAATCCGAAAAATCCCGAGATTTCAACCCAAAAATCCTGAGATTTTAACCCCAAAAATCCTGAGATTTTAACCCAAAAATCCCGAGATTTCAACCCCAAAATCCTGAGATTTCAACCCAAAAATCCTGAGATTTCAACCCAAAAATCCCGAGATCTCAACCCCAAAATCCTGAGATTTCAACCCAAAAATCCCGAGATTTCAACCCAAAAATCCCGAGATTTCAAGGACAGGTAAAGCCCTAAAATCAGGTGAGAACTCCCAGAACAGGTCAGACACACCTGGACAGGTGTGCCCAGGTGTGTCCCTGCTCCATCCAGGTGTGTCCCTGTCCCCCTTTTTTCCCCCATCCAGGTGTGTCCCCACCCCCTCAGGTGTGTCCTAACTCCATCCAGGTGTGCCCAGGTGTGTCCCTGCTCCACCCAGGTGCGTCCCTGCCCCCTCAGGTGTATCCTGACCCCATCCAGGTGCATCCAGGTGTGTCCCAACCCTGTCCAGGTGTGTCCTGACCCCATCCAGGTGTGTCCCTGCTCCACCCAGGTGTGCCCAGGTGTGTCCCCACCCCCTCCAGGTGTGCCCAGGTGTGTCCTGACCCCATCCAGGTGCATCCCTGTCCCCTTTTCCCCCATCCAGATGTGTCCTAACTCCACCCAGGTGTGCCCAGGTGTGTCCCAACCCCACCCAGGTGTGTCCTAACCCCATCCAGGTGTGCCCCAACCCCATCCAGGTGTGCCCAGGTGTGTCCCTGTCCCCTTTTCCTCCATCCAGGTGTGCCCTGACCCCATTCAGGTGCATCCAGGTGCGTCCCCACCCCCTCCAGGTGTGCCCAGGTGTGCCCTAACCCCACCCAGGTGTGTCCCTGTCCCTCTTTCCCCCATCCAGGTGTGTCCCTGCTCCATCCAGGTGTGCCCAGGTGTGTCCCTGCCCCCTCAAGTGTATCCTGACCCCCTCCAGGTGTGCCCAGGTGTGTCCCCGCCCCCTCCAGGTGTGTCCAGGTGTGTCCCAACCCCATCCAGGAGTGTCCTAACTCCACCCAGGTGTGCCCAGGTGTGTCCCCACCCCCTCCAGGTGTGCCCAGGTGTGTCCCCAGCCCCTCCAGGTGTGTCCAGGTGTGTCCCAACCCCATCCAGGAGTGTCCTAACTCCACCCAGGTGTGCCCAGGTGTGTCCCTGTCCCCTTTTCCTCCATCCAGGTGTGTCCTGACCCCATCCAGGTGTGTCCCAACCCCATCCAGGTGTGTCCTAACTCCATCCAGGTGTGTCCCTGTCCCATCCAGGTGCATCCAGGTGTGTCCCTGTCCCCTCCAGGTGTGTCCAGGTGTATCCTAACCCCACCCAGGTGCGTCCCTGTCCCTCTTTCCCCCATCCAGGTGTGTCCCTGCTCCACCCAGGTGTGTCCAGGTGTGTCCCCACCCCCTCCAGGTGTGCCCAGGTGTGTCCCTGTCCCCTTTTCCCCCATCCAGGTGTGTCCTGACCCCATCCAGGTGTGCCCAGGTGTGTCCCCACTCCCTCCAGGTGTGCCCAGGTGTGTCCCTGCCCCCTCAAGTGTATCCTGACCCCATCCAGGTGCATCCAGGTGCGTCCCCGCCCCCTGCAGGTGTGTCCAGGTGTGTCCCAACCCCATCCAGGAGTGTCCTAACTCCATCCAGGTGTGCCCAGGTGTCCCCTAACCCCATCCAGGTGTGTCCAGGTGTGTCCCTGTCCACTCCAGGTGTGCCCAGATGTGTCCTAACCCCACCCAGGTGCGTCCCTGTCCCCTTTTCCCCCATCCAGGTGTGTCCCTGCTCCACCCAGGTGTGCCCAGGTGTGCCCTAACCCCACCCAGGTGTGTCCCTGTCCCCTTTTCCCCCATCCAGATGTGTCCTAACTCCACCCAGGTGTGCCCAGGTGTGGCCCTGCTCCACCCAGGTGCGTCCCTGTCCCTCTTTCCCCCATCCAGGTGTGTCCCCACCCCCTCAGGTGTGTCCTGACCCCACCCAGGTGTGTCCCCACCCCCTCAGGTGTGTCCTGACCCCACCCAGGTGTGTCCCCACCCTCCAGGTGCTGCCCAGGTGTGTCCCCACCCCAGGCTCACCCCTCACACCTGCAGCCGCTCCATCAGCGCCTCGAACTCCTCCTCTTCCTCCTCCCTCCTCCTCCTTCCCCTGCGCCTCCTCCTCCTTCACCTGCCCGTCGTCTGTCCGTCCGTCTGCCCGTCCGTCCGTCCGTCTCCTACCGCCTGCCCGCCTTCTCCTCGGCGCTCACCTGCCGCGTCCGTCCGTTACCGTCCTCCTTCTCCTCCTTCCCTCCTCCTTCTCCTGCCCCGTCCCTCCTTCTCCCTTGCCCTCCTCCTCCTCCTCTCCTGCTGGCTACGCGTGCCTTCTGTCGCTTCCGTCCGTCCGTCCGTCGCGGCGGCGGCGGCGGGCGGGCCGGCGCCGTACGTCGAAACTTGTAGTAGGTGTGCAGGATGGCGGCGGCAGGTACACGCGGCACAGCTCCTACGGGGCTGCCCTTGCCCTGCTGCAGGTAGCGCTGCAGCCCGCGCGATGATGCGGCAACGCAGGTAAGCGGCCCTCGTCCTTCGGTGCTCCAACGTACTCTGGGAGGGGGGTAAAAACAAACACAACCTGGGTGAGGTTACCTGGGGGACACAGGGTTGAGGTGATAAAACCCAAAAAAAACGTAAAAAAACCCAAAAAAAACCCCAAAAAAAATCCCACCCAGGTGAGCCACCAAGGTCCCAGGATCTGGGTTCCTTCAGGTGGAGGGAAACCACACTTGGGTTCCATGGGGAATCTAACCTGGGGGAAGCAGGTGAGGTGAATAAAACATCAAAAAAGCTCCAAAATCAAGAAAAAAAAAAACACCAAAAATCTCTCAAACCTGAGAAAAAAAACCCCAATAAATCCGCACCCAGGTGAGGATCTGGGTTCCTTCAGTGCTCCACGTAACTCTGGGAGGGGGGGAGAAAAACAAAACACACCTGGGTGAGTTACTGGGGGACAGGTGAGGTGATAAAACATCAAAAAAGCTAAAAAAATTCCAAAAAAATCCAAAAAAATCACCGCAGTGAGCCCCAGTAACTCCCAGGTGAGTCCCCACGTTCAGGAATCAGGTGCTCCACGTACTCTGGGGAGGAGAGAAAAAAACACCTGGTTACCTGGGTGACTCACCTGGGGGACAGGGGCAGGTGATAAAAACACCAAAAAAACCCAAAAATCAAAAAAAAAAAACCCAAAAAAATCTCCTCATCCTGAGAAAAAAAATCCCACCAGGTGAGGATCTGGTGGTCTTCAGGTGCTCACGTATCCTGGCGGGGGAAAAAACCACCTGGGTTACCTGGGGGACAGGTGAGGTTGATAAAAACAACCAAAAAAAAAGCAAAAAAAATCCAAAAAACTCCAAAAAATCCCATCCAGTGAGCCCAGGTTGAGGATCTGGGGTCCTTCAGGTGCTCCAGGTACTCTGGGGTGGGAAAAACACACCTGGGTTACCTGGGGGACAGGTGAGGGTGATAAAACCCAAAAAACAAAAAAAATTCAGAAAAAATCCCCAAAAACTCCAAAAGCCAGGAAAAAACACCAAAAATCATCCAGGTAAGTCCCAGTTCAGGGTCTGGCACTTTCCGGTGCTCCAGATAATCCTAAAGGGCTCACCTGGGGGACCAGCTTGAGGCCATAAACACCCCAAAAAAAACCCTAAAAAACTCCAAAAATCCCCCAAAAAACGCACCAAAAACTACAAAACCCATCAAAAAACCCCCAAAAACCCCAAAAAAAGCCACAAAACCCCCCAAAACCCCCAAAACCACCAAAAAAACCCCAAAAAACCCACCAAAAAACCCGCCAAAAAACCACCAAAAAAACCCCAAAAAACCCCAAAAAAACCCACCAAAAACCCCACAAAAAACCAAAAAAAAAGCCAAAAAACCCCAAAAAATCCCACCCAGGTGAGCCCCAGGTGAGGATCTGGGTCCTTCAGGTGTTCCAGGTACTCTGGGGGCAGGGACAAAACAAAACACACCTGGGTTACCTGGGGAACTCACCTGGGGGACAGGTGAGGTGATAAAACACCAAAAAAAAGCTAAAAAAAATTCCAAAAAAATCAAAAAAATCCCACCCAGGTGAGCCCCAGTTCAGGATCAGGTGCTCCAGGTACTCTGGAAAAGGGACCTGGGTTACCTGGGGAACTCACCTGGACACACCTGGGTTACCTGAGGGACAGGTGAGGTGATAAAAGCTCCAAAAAAGCTAAAAAAATCCCCCCAAAAATCCAAATTAATACTAAAAAATACCCCAAAAAAACCCCAAAAACTCCAAAAAATCCACCCAGGTGAGTCCCAGGTGAGGATCTGGGTCCTTCAGGTGCTCCACGTACTCTGGGGAGGGGGGGAGAAAAACACACCTGGGTTACCTGGGGGACAGGTGAGGTGATAAAACCCCAAAAAACCCAAAATCCCAAAAAAAAAACCCCAAAAAACTCCCAAAACCCCAGAAAAAAACCCTCAAAAAATCCCATCCAGGTGAGTCCCAGTAAGTCCCAGGTGAGTCCCAGTTCATGACCAGGTGCTCCAGGTACTCTGAAAACACACCTGGGTTACCTGGGGGACAGGTGAGGTCATAAAACCCCAAAAAACCCCCAAAAAATCAAAAAAACCCAGGTGAGCCCCAGGTGAGGATCTGGGTCCTTCAGGTGCTCCACGTACTCTGGGGTGGGAAAAACAAACACACCTGGGTGACCTGGGGAGCTCACCTGGGGAACAGGTGAGGTGATAAAACCCCCAAAAAACCCAAAAAAACCCAAAAAATCCCTTAAAAATTTAAAGGAAACCCCAAAACCCAAAAAATCCCATCCAGGTAAGTCCCAGGTGAGCCCCAAGTTTGGGATCTGGGTCCTTCAGGTGCTCCAGGTACTCTGGGGGCAGGGAAAACCACACCTGGGTGACCTGGGGGGTCACTTGGGCACACCTGGGCACACAAAAAAACCTAAAAAAAGCCCCCAAAAAACCCCAAAAAAACCCCAAAAAATCCCCTCAAAATAAACCCAAAAAATCCAAAAAAATCCCATCCAGGTGAGCCCCAGGTGAGGATCTGGGTCCTTCAGGTGCTCCAGGTACTCTGGGGGAGGGACGGAACAAAACACACCTGGGTGACTTACCTGGGGGACAGGTGACGTGATAAAAACTAAAAAATACCTAAAAAAAATCCCCCAAAAATCCAAAATAATACTAAAAAATACCCCAAAAAACCCCAGAAAATCCCACCCAGGTGAGCCCCAGGTGAGGATCTGGGTCCTTCAGGTGCTCCAGGTACTCTGGGGGTGGGAAAAACAAACACACCTGGGTGAGTTACCTGGGGGACAGGTGAGGTGATAAAACCCCCAAAAAGAGGTAAAAAAACCCTGAAAAAAACCTCTAAAAAACCAAAAAAACCCCCCAAAACAAAAAAAACCCTAAAAAACCAAAAAACCCCAAAACCCCCCAGAACGAAAAAAAAAAACCCAAGAAAACCCCCCAAAATTTTTGGGATTTTATATTGGGGCTTTTTTGCTTTTTTTGATCGGTTTTTTTTTTTTTTTTTTTTTTTTTTGTTTGTTTATTTTGGGCATTTTATGGTGGTTTTTCCTGGGGTTTAGGGTGTTCTATTGGATTTTTTTTTAGGCTTTTTTTTTGGTTTTTGGAGAATTTTTGGTGGGATGTTTGCTATTTTTGTGGGGTTTTTTTTTGGTTTTTTTTTGGCGGTTTTTATTTTTTGTTTTTTTTGGGAATTTTCGTGGGATCTCTTTCCCCGCCCAGGTGTTTTGACCCACCCTGGGAGTGCGGGTCGGTGTTTCTGCATGATCTTGGTGAAACTCCTCGTCCAATGCGCTCGCACCAGCGTCAGGAACACAAGCACGGGACACGGAACCGGCTGGAATGAACCCAAAATCCCCATAAATTACCCCCAAATCCAGTTAAATCACCCCAAAATCACCCAAAAACCATAATAACCCCAAAAACTCCATAAATCACCCCCAAATCCCATAAAATCACCCCCAAAATCACCCCTGAGCGCTCCACCAGAGGTCAGGACGCCAGCCACGGACACGGAAACGGCTGGAAATGAACCAAAATCACTCGAAAATCCCATAAATCACCCCAAAATCACCCTAAAACGTGACCCCTGAGCTCCACCAGGTCAGAACGCAGACACGGGAACGGCTTTGAAATGAACCCAAAACTCATAAATCACCCCAAAATCCCATTAAATTCACCCCAACTCACCCCAAAACACTCACATAAAGTCACCCCAAATCACGCCAAAATCACCCTGACTCGCACGCAGGGTCAGGACACAAGCCACGGACACGAAAGGCTTGAAAATGAACCCAAAATTCACCCAAAATCCCATAAATCACCCCTGAGCTGCTACCAGAGTCAGACACAGCCGACGGACACGGAACGGCTGGAAATTGAACCCAAAATCCCATAAATCACCCAAAAACTCCATAAATTCAACCCCAAAATCCCCTGGGAGCTCACCAGGGTCAGGCACACAGCCACGGTGACACGAAATGGTGAAAAGGAACCCAAATCCCCATAAATCACCCCAAAATCACCCAAGAATAAACCCAAAAAATCCCCTGAGCTCCACCAGTGTCAGGACGCAGCCAACGGACACGGAACGGCTGGAAAATGACCAAATACTCCCTAAATCACCCAAATAATCCTAAATCACCCCTGATCTCACCCAAGGTCAGCACAAGCCACAAGAAACGACAAATGCTGAAAATGAAACCGCAAAGATCGTCATTAAAATAACCCCAATCACCAAAAACTCCCATAAATTCACCCCCAAAAATCAGAAATCACCCAAATCACCCCTGAGCTCCACCGAGGGTCAGGACACAGCCACGGCACGGAAGGCTGGAAATGAACCAAATCCATATAAACCCCCAAAATCACCCCCAAAATCCCAGAAAGTCACCCCCAAATATCACCCCCTGAGCTCCACCAGGGTCAGCACGCAGCACCGGACCGCAAATGGCCGAAAATTGAAACCCAAAAATTCCATAAAGCACCCAAAATCAACTCAAAACTCCATAAAACACCCCCAAAATCCCAGTAAATCACCCCAAATTCACCCGAGGCTCCACCAGGGTCGGGACACAGCCATGCGGACCGGAGACGGCTGGAAAATGAACCCAAAGTGAGCCCAAAATCCCAAAATTACCCCAAAATCACCCCAAAACTCCATTCAAATCACCCCAAAAATCCCAGGCAAAAATCACACCCAAAATTCACCCCCCAGCTCCACCAGGGTCAGGACACCAGCCACGGACCCGGAACGGCTTGGAAATGACCCAACAATCACCTCAAAATCTCATATAATCACCCAAAATCACCCAAAAATCAACCAAAAAATCCCATAAAATCACCCCTGAGCTCCACCAGGGTCAGCACGCAGCCACGGACACGAAATGGCTGAAAATGAACCCAAAAGTGACCCCAGAACCCCAAATTCACCCCAAAATCCCAGAAATGAACCCAAAGCTCCACCAGGGTCAGGACACAGCCACGGACACAGAACGGCTGGAAATGAACCCAAAAACTCCATAAATCCCAGAAATCACCCCAAAATCACCCCTGAGCTCCACCAGGGTCAGGACACAGTTACAGACCCAAAATGGCTGAAAATGACCCCAAAATCACCCAAAAATCCCATAAATCACCCCAAAATCACCCCAAAATCACCCCTGAGCTCCACCAGGGTCAGCACGCAGCCACGGACCTGGAACGGCTGGAAATGAACCCAAAATGACCCCAAAACTCCAGAAATGACCCCAAAAATGCCTCCATTAACAACCCAAAAACCCCCCAAACCCCCCAAACCCCACAAATGACCCCAAAAGTGACCCCAGAAATGGATCCTAAACCCCCTCGGCCCAGACCTGCTTGGGGTTGCCGAGGTTCTGGGACTGACCCCAAACCCCACAGATGGATCCCATCAATGGATCCCAAACCCCATAAATGCCCCCAAACCCCATAAATGACCCCATAACTGCCCCCAGACCTGCTCGGGGTTGCCAAGGTTCTGGGACTGCTCCAGAAATGACCCCAGAACTCCAGAAATGACCCCAAAAATGCCTCCATAAATCCCCCCCAAACGCCACAAATTCCCCCATAAACCCCAGAAATGGATCCCAAACCCCATTAATGACCCCAAAACCCCAGAAATGGATCCCAAAACCCCATAAATGCCCCCAAACCCCCCAGACCTGCTCGGGGTTGCCAAGGTTCTGGGACTGACCCCAAACCCCACAAGTGACCCCAAACCCCCCAAATGACCCCATAAACCCCAAAAGTGACCCCACAAATGGATCCCAAACCCCACAAATGACCCCAGGAATGGATCCCAGAGCTGCTCAGGGTTGCTGAGGTTCTCAGACCGACCCCAAACCCCAGAAATGGATCCCATCAATGGATCCCAAACCCCACAAATGACCCCACAAATGCCTCCATAAATCCCCCCAAAACCCCACAAATTCCCCCATAAACCCCACAAAAGCCCCCAAACCCCACAAATGACCCCAAAAGTGACCCCACAACTGGATCCCAGACCTGCTCGGGGTCGCCGAGGTTCTCGGACTGACCCGAAACCCCACAAATGGCCCCACAAATGGATCCCAAACCCCACAAATGACCCCATAAATGACCCCAAACCCCACAAATGGATCCCAAACCCCATAAATGACCCCAGGAATGGATCCCAGACCTGCTCGGGGTTGCCGAGGTTCTGGGACTGACCCCAAACCCCAAAAGTGACCCCAGAAATGGATCCCAAACCCCCCAAACCCCCCAGACCTGCTCGGGGTTGCTGAGGTTCTCAGACTGACCCCAAACCCCGTTAATGACCCCAAAGGTGACCCCATAACTGCCCCAGACCTGCTCGGGGTTGCTGAGGTTCTGGGACTGCCCCAAACCCCATAAATCACCCCAGGAATGGATCCCAAACCCCCAGACCTGCTCGGGGTTGCTGAGGTTCTCCGACTGACCCCAAACCCCATAAATCACCCCACAAATGGATCCCAAAGCCCACAGCTGGATCCCAAACCTGCTCGGGGTTGCTGAGGTTCTCAGACTGACCCCAAACCCCATAAATGGATCCCATAAATGACCCCAAAACCCCACAAATGACCCCACAAAAGCCCCCAAACCCCAAAAGTGACCCCAAACCCCCCAGACCTGCTCGGGGTTGCTGAGGTTCTGGGACTGACCCCAAACCCCAAAAGTGACCCCATAAATGGATCCTAAACCCCATAAACAACCCCAAAACCCCAAAAGTGACCCCACAAATGGATCCTAAACCCCATAAACAACCCCAAAACCCCCCAAATGACCCCATAAATGACTCCATAAACCCCAAAAGTGACCCCATAAATGGATCCCAAGCCCCATCAATGGATCCCAAACCCCATAAACAACCCCAAAACTGCCCCACAAATGCCCCCAAACCCCATAAATGCCCCCAAACCCCCCAGACCTGCTCGGGGTTGCTGAGGTTCTGGGACCGACCCCAAACCCCAGAAATTACCCCAAAACCCCAAAAGTGACCCCAGACCTGCTCGGGGTTGCTGAGGTTCTGGGACTGCCCCAAACCCCATAAATGGATCCCATAAATGGATCCCAAACCCCATAAATGCCCCCAAACCCCCCAGACCTGCTCGGGGTTGCCAAGGTTCTGGGACTGCTCCAGAAATGACCCCAAAACTCCAGAAATCACCCCAAAAATGGATCCCAAACCCCATAACTGCCCCAGACCTGCTCAGGGTTGCTGAGGTTCTGGGACTGACCCCAAATCCCATAAATCACCGCAGAAATGACCCCAAACCCCCCAGAGCTGCTCAGGGTCGCTGAGGTTCTGGGACTGCCCCAGAAATGACCCCAAAACCCCAAAAGTGACCCCAGAAATGGATCCCAAACCCCCTCGGCCAGACCTGCTCGGGGTTGCTGAGGTTCTGGGACCGATCCCAAATCCCAGAAATGACCCCAAAACCCCATAAATGACCCCATAACTGCCCCCAAACCTGCTCGGGGTTGCTGAGGTTCTCCGACTCCTCCAGGACGTTTTCCCCCACGAAGATCTCGGGGTGGGCAAAGAGCAGCTCCAGCAGCTCCTCGATGCAGCCCAGGCACTTCTGCCACAATTCAGGCTAAAAAAAATCCCCAAAAAATTATAAAAATACCCTAAAAATCCCAAATGTGACCCCAAAAATCCCAAATGTGCCCCACAGATCAGCCCAGGCACTTCTGCCACAATTCCGGCTGAAAAAAATCCCAAAAATTGTAAATTTGGACCCAAAAATCCCAAATCTGACCCCAAAATTCCCAAATTTGAGCCCAAAAATCCCGAATGTGACCCACAGATCAGCCCAGGCACTTCTGCCATAATTCAGGCTAAAAAAGGACACAAAAATCCCCAAAAATTGTAAATGTGACCCCAAAAATCCCAAATGTGCCCCGCAGATCAGCCCAGGCACTTCTGCCACAATTCCGGCTAAAAAAGGACACAAAAATTGTAAATTTGGACCCAAAAATCCCAAATTTGACCCCCAAAATTCCTAAATGTGCCCCACAGATCAGCCCAGGCACTTCTGCCACAGCTTGGGCTGAAAAAGGACACAAAAATCCCCAAAAATGATAAATGGGACCCCAAAAATCCCAAATTTGAACCCAAAAATCCGAAATCTGAGCCCAAAAATCCCAAACCGACCCCACAGATCAGCCCAGGCACTTCTGCCACAGCTCAGGCTGGAAAGGAACCAAAAATTGTAAATTTGGACCCAAAAAATCCCAAATTTGGACCCAAAAAATCCCAAATTTGACCCAAAAATCCCAAATTTGGACCCAAAAAATCCGAAATGTGACCCCAAAAATCCCAAACTGACCCCAGAGATCAGCCCAGGCACTTCTGCCACAGCTTGGGCTGAAAAAGGACAAAAAAATCCCCAAAAATGATAAATGGGACCCCAAAAATCCCAAATTTGAACCCAAAAATCTGAAATCTGAACCCAAAAATCCCAAACTGACCCCACAGATCAGCCCAGGCACTTCTGCCATAATTCCAGCTGGAAATGAACCAAAAATTGTAAATTTGGACCCAAAAATCCCAAATGTGCCCTGCAGATCAGCCCAGGCACTTCTGCCACAGCTCGGGCTGGAAAGGAACCAAAAAATCCCAAATGTGACCCCAAAAATCCCAAATTTGAACCCAAAAAATCCCAAACTGACCCTGCAGATCAGCCCAGGCACTTCTGCCATAATTCAGGCTAAAAAAGGACACAAAAATCCCCAAAAATTGTAAATCTGAGCCCAAAAATCCCAAATGTGACCCCACAGATCAGCCCAGGCACTTCTGCCACAATTCCGGCTGGAAACGAACCAAAAATTGTAAATTTGGACCCAAAAATCCCAAATTTGACCCCAAAAATCCCAAATTTGATCCAAAAATCCCAAATTTGACCCCAAAAATCCCAAACTGACCCCACAGATCAGCCCAGGCACTTCTGCCACAGCTCGGGCTGGAAAAAATCCCAAAAATTGTAAATTTGGGCCCAAAAATCCCAAATTTGGACCCAAAAATCCCAAATTTGGACCCAAAAATCCCAAATTTGACCCCAAAAATCCCAAATTGAACCCAAAAATCCCAAATCTGAGTCCAAAAACCCCAAATTTGACCCCAAAAATCCCAAATTTGAACCCAAAAATCCCAAATCTGACCCAAAAATCCCAAATTTTAACCCCAAAAATCCCAAATTTTGACCCAAAAATCCCAAATGTGACCCCAAAAATCCCAAATTTGACCCCAAAATCCCAAATTTGAACCCAAAAATCCCAAATTTGACCCCAAGAATCCCAAACTTGCTCAAAAACCACCCAAAACCCCCAAATAAATCTCATTTTTCAGCCCATTTTTGGTCCTTTTTTCACTCAAATTTCACTTAAATTTCCCCCAAAATTCACCCAATTTTCCCCCATTTTTCCCCAATTTTTCCCCATTTTCCCTCAAATTTTCA
>NDFG01000372.1:0-33959 GCA_002167245.1 Sporophila hypoxantha
AAAAACAAGCAGGGTGGGACTGCAGGGGCTAAAGCTGGAATGGGACAATGAACTGCAAGATGCAAATGGAGCAGAACTTATAAAAGTGAAGGATCCCATGACCAATAGTCCATTTTTTTTTTTTTTTTGTGGCCATTTTGGGTTGTGCCACCCAAGGTGGATCCATTGAGGCCTCTGAATAAATCCCTACTTTATCTCCATCTAGTCTCTGTTCTGGGTCAGCCTTCACAACCCTAAAACTCCCCTGAGCTCCACAGCTGCCCCTTTCCTGGAGGGACAGCCAAAACCAGAGCATCTTCCAAATCTGAGCATCTTCCAAAACCAGATCATCTTCCAGCCACCACTGGCTCTCCTCAAACCTTTCACAAATTTCTCACTTGCCTTAAAGGGAATAAATATGCTCCAGCAATCTGATCTACGGTTTGATTTGTGGGCTGTGTGGGGATAAAAAGGTCCATTTCTGTTTGCAGATGTTATCTGCACCCTCAGGGAGCTGCAGAGGAGCCTCACAGTGGCTTTTCCCAAGGGAAGGAGCAGCTCCTGTGCCCAGGGCACAGCCTGTTCCAAGGCTCAGCCTCTGGAAGTAGAAACCCTGAATATTTCAGTGCAGGCACACGCTCAGCAAAACCCAGCCAGGTGTTGTTTCTGCCAAGAAATGAGGATCTGCGCAGAAAATCCTCACCTGGTCCAGATATTTCTTCCATATTGGCTCTGTGTTCTCTACTGAAAATTCATTCCAGCCGTGTTTTGACCGGCGCTGGAGCACGGAAAACTCCGAGAGTCCAGTCTGTAAATCAACCTAGAGGGAAAATAAACCCAAACCCATTTCATATTATAGTTACAGAAAACTTATTATTAAATTTATATTAAACCCCTATTAGCAGACTAGACAAGATCTTCATGGCTCAGTCTCACATGAAAAAAAAAAAAATCTGTCTGTTGTTTTTCTGTTTATATATATATTTTTGTTAAACTATAAAATTTTACTATCAACCACCACAGAAACTCATGAAGTAAGCACAAGTTAATTAAAAAAACAAGTATATTTCTAAAAGGGAGAAATTATATCATAGATGATGAATTAGAAATCTAAAATAGTAAAAGAAAGAAGGATTTTCTGGTTGCACTGTGTATTTAAAGAGAAAATAAAAGTAAATACACTCTGACAAAACTCAAAGGGAACAAAATGAGAAGGGATAAAATCTATTCTGCCTGGATTTAAAAAATACTGAGGTTAGAACCCAAAATACAGCCAAGCACTGAAGCTTTCCCTGAAGGTGGGGACCCTCACAGGATCCATCCCACAAAAAGGCAGAGGGATTGGGCACTCCAGGAGTTTGCAAGGCAATTAAAGGCTGATTTTGCAGCTCAGGCCTTCCCCACAGGCAGATCCCACATTCCCAAGGGCAAATCCTTACGTTGAGGGCTCTTGCCAAGTCCTCCTTGTGGCATTTACAGGCGTCCTTCGGGGGCAGGACTGCCACCTCCTGCTCCTGCTGGATGATTTTCAGCTCACACTCCTCCTGGGGCTGAGCAAACACAGCAAAGCACTCGTCAGGTGAGAGCAGTGTTAATTAAAGCCTTCCAGCACCTCCTTGCTTCTTCCCTTCATCCCATTCCCTTCCCACCCCTTGACAGCTGGGCTCCTCCAGTCACTACAACACTTCCCAAACCTCAGAGCTTTAATACCAGCTCCAATTAATCCTGAGAGCAAGCTTAAAGGCAGGGGCAGGTTCTTGTAGGGGGAGAGAAGCTGTGAGGAGCTGGGGAGCCACAAAGGGAAACTCATGGTGCTGATCAGGAAAGGTTTGTGCTGATCAGGAGAGGTTTGTGCTGATCAGGAGAGGTTTGTGCTGATCAGGAGAGGTTGGTGCTGATCAGGAGAGGTTGGTGCTGTTTGAGTGTCCTGCCCAGAGCAGCTCTGTCCCCTGCCAGTGTCTCACAGCCCCGACTCAATGCTCAGAGCAAGGAAAACACCTTTCCCCTCCTAAAAACATAATAAATGAACTGAAAATGTGAGCCAGAAGGAGAAGCAAAACCTCCCCTCCTGTGTCCAGGGCTGTKTTGCTCCACCACTGACTCTGCAGCTCCTCCAAGCAGGGCAAACCCTTCCTGCCCCATCCAGGCAAGCCCAAACCCTCAGCATCCCAACCTCTCCCTTTCAATCCCTTCCATTTCCTTCTCTAAAATGCACTTCCCAGAGCAGCAGCACCCCCAAAACCTCTGCCAGGCCCATGATGATGGCACTGTGATCAGGCTGAGTACAGAGAGGGAGAAATCTCCCCCTTCCCAAGGGACAGGAGCTCCATTCCCTTTTCCCTACATCCATAAAGCACAGGAGTGTGTGCTCATTAAAAATGGAACCCCCAGAGAGTGTGGCAGGCATTGGGCACCAGCTCCCAGCACCCTGGAATGTTTGCTGTGGGATGCACTCAGGTCTGGCTCATCCTCCTGCAGGGGCATTTGGGGACTTGAATATTCAGGAGCTTTCTAGGAACAGGCAGGGCTTTGCAATCTAAAGCCTGAGATAAATGCAGAAAATGATAAATGCAGAAAAACATAAATGCAGAAAATCATAAATGCAGAAAATGTCCTGGGCTGTTTTCTCATGGAGTTGGTTTCTGGAGGGCTCAGAGCATCTCTAAGCCCTGCTCCTGGACCAGGCTTTAGCCATATCCATCTGTTGCACCCCTTTTTAGGGCCATTTCCTGACATTTCCCTCAAGCTGGTGACCCCATTTTGCCCAGAGAAGCTGCAGAGCTTCTCCCCTTTTTGAGCCATCCTAGCACTGGACATCACCCTTATTTCCACATCTCCTTAACAGACCTCTTGAGAAGGGACAAAAATAGCCCTTCCATGTTTAAAACTCATGGATTTATTTGATTTATATCCCTCTTTGGGGGATTTATTTGATTTATACACTTGTTTGGGTGTGCTGCTTGTACAAATCCATCAGTTCCCTGTAACTTTGTTGACATCCAGACACTGAAATCCCAAAAAGACACTTATGGAGGTGGAAGTGTTTGGTGGGAAGAAAACACAAGGCTGCCATGGATAAACACATCCTGGAATTCACTGCCAGCCTGATTAATGTGGCAGGTGACACACACAGGTATCAAGGTACAGCTCTGCCCTGAAGGAGTTTCAATTTTAATAAAAGCAGCTGGAGGGCAGGAAGAGACCTGGGCATGAAGATAACATGCCAGCAGTCCCCAAGGGAAGCAGGGCCCAGCTCTATCAGCAATATTTACCTTCAAAAAGGTGTGGAGGAAATAAATGCCAAAGGCCCTGGATGTGTCTGAGCCCTCTGTGGTTTCTCCAGAGCAGCAGCTCCTGCTCCTGGCAGCCAGGGGCTGCTGTGCCAGGAACAGCTTCACTGGGATGAGTTCTGCCAATAAAGGGCTTCTCCCTCATGAGCATGGCACAGCTTTCCCCACCAGAACAGCCCCTGAAATGCATCAAAGGGGCCCCATCTCTCTCCTCCTCCTCTGCATGTGCTGCCTCTGCAGAGCCCCTGAACCCCAGTTCCATCCCACCCCATGGATGTGGGGTGCCAGGCAGTGTCCTGTGCAAATCCCTTCCCAAACAAGCCTCTCCTGACTTCTGTATTTACATTGCAAAGCAAATGTGGCTTATCCACAGTATCCATTTACATTTATAACCTTTATCCTTTCTGCACAAGAGCACAGACTCCACACAGCAGGGCAGGAAGAAATAACAAAAAGGAAATTATCAGTTTATCTATTGCTTTGCAAGATCAGGCGATACTGGGGGCTGTAAAGAGCAGCTGGTGTGGCTGGGAGCCACCTTGGAGGTACTGAGCATCCCTCATCCCAAAACAATCCATCAATTGTACCACTGAGCAGCCCATGTGGAAGAAAGAGAGCGTGGGGCTTTCTGCAGAGCACACAGCCCTTTTTGTGTTCTCTGGCAAACAGCCCAAAATATCAGTCCTCGGGATTTTCCCCCACCTCTGCCTCTGCTGAGCCTTTGCATATTCTTTTCCCTGTCTTGGGTTACTTTGGAGCAGCTAATGGACTGCAATCCAGAGTGGGCTGTGTTATTTAGATTACATGAAACCTTTCCAAACATTAAAATTAATCCTGCCAAAAATCCAATAAATTAATCAAACCATTCTCTCCAAAGCCTTTTACATTTCTTTTTTTTTTTTGTGGGTGGACATGGCAGGCAAAAAGAGCCATGTTCCAGGGGTGCAGGCAGAATGCAGAATCCAGCCCAGAGCAGCCCTGAGCCCTGCAGGTGAGGAGCTGCCTTGCTGGGCTTCCCTCTCCAAGCTCCCAGCCCTTTCCCACCACCACCATTTCTGCACCTCCCACACAATTTCCCACTCCCCTGTTGCACATCTGCCAACAGAATTCCAATATTTTTTACATGAAACAGAGATCTGGTCCCCCTGCTTGCAGATCCAAACCTCAGAACAGTGCCTTTGATTGTGCAAGAGGCCCCAGGTTTTGCAGCAAAGCTGATTTGAAGCACCCAGCTGCAGCCCCTTGAGAGTCCTGCCCTGGGCTGTGCCCACTGCGGGTGCCCCTGGTACCTGGGCAGAGGGAAAGGGGGAGAGAAAGAAGCAGTGCCCAGGCTTTCCTCCCACTTGCACACACACTGGAATGCTCAGAAGAAAAATCTTTGACTGCTCTTCAGATTTCTGCAGGAAACAATTCTCCTGAAGTGGAAATCAGCCCCACAAGAATTCCCCTGAACTGGGGACTGAATTCCCCTGGTTCTGAATGGGGCACTGCAGGAAAGGGTTAAACCATGCCCAGCAGAGCCTGGACAGGGCTGGGTGTGTGCTCTGCCATCTCCAGGTGACACCATGGCCACAGGTGAGCTGGTCATCACCCCACAGTGACAGCTCTGGGACTTTCCTTCACAGCAAATGTTGGGGAAGGCATTTCCTCGCAAACTCTTGGACATTTCTCCTGCCTGGAGTCCCATCAGATCACCTGCAATCACACCTTTATGGCCCAGCACAGTTCTTTGACCACAATATTTATATTTATATTTATATTTATATTTATATTTATATTTATATTTATATTTATATTTATATTTGGATTTAGATTTACATTTAGATTTATATCTAGTATATATGTTTATATATGTATATATTTTATATAATTTTATTTTATATTTTACTTTTATATATTTATATTTATATTAATAATTTGAATTTATATTTATATTTATATATAGTATATATGTTTATATAGGTATATATTTTTATTTTATATTTTACTTTTATGTATTTATAATTATATTTATATTTACATTTATATTTATATTTATATTTTGCACATAAGATTGAAAGTGCTCTGCAACTATTTTCAAGTGAAGTAGCAAAATACCATCAAGTAGGGGGAAAATGAGTCATTTACCAGCCTAAATCATACTCTGGAAATAAGTTCTTGATTTGCCAAGTTCTTATTTTCATTTTACACTGCTGTCTACCTCCTACCCCATGCCAAAGCTCTCCTCACCTCCCTCCTCTGTTACACACAGACCACTCTCTGCAAGGASCAGAGCTAAAATTCAAGAGGGGTTTAGATTTGGAAGCAAACACATCACTATTTATTTTGGCACAGCACAAATGGTGCAGCCCAAGAACAAGCCAGCCTGATTGCCAGTGGCCTCCTGCCTACGTGCAATCAGCAATCTCAGCTGCCCACCAAGCCAGGGCACAGGRACTTTCTGTAACCTCATCAAGATCTTTTCCTGGGGTTCTGAGCTCTGGGTGAGCAGTGCAGAGCAGCATCACCCCATGCACTGCACAGGGTGAGAGTTCAAGGTCTCATTTTCTTCTCCCTGTGCCACTGACCCACCCCACACGGCACAGACGAGCCTCAGAAAGGGGATTAGCTGAAATGATAGCTGGGAGAGGCTTCAGTCACTCAGGAAAAGCTCATGAATCTCTCCAAGTGTGTGGTTGGAACTCATGGGATGGGAGTAAAAGCTAAGCCCACGTGCTGAAGGAATTAGACAGATGGGGTTCACGTGGCAGAGCACCCAACCCATCTGCCTTGTGCCAGAAAAACTGGGGCTTGAGCCGTGGGAGCCTTGTGCCAAGCAAACAGTCAGATCATCCCAGACTGGAAGATTTTGTTGTGAAAAACCAAGAAGAACAGCAAATATGTCACCCAAACCACCACTGGCCACTCCATCTGTGCTGAGGACAGGGAGGGCACAACAGTGCAGCATTTTGCAGGAAAGGAAAAGCAGCATATCCCAGTGGACTCTGCAGGTCTGAGCCAAAACTCTCCTTGGCCACTGGCTGCCAGCCCTGACTGCAGGAACAGCATAGAGGGGTGCAGGAACAGCCCAAGGGTCAGATCTCTGGGGTCACAGACTGAGGGTCACATCCTGAGGGTCACAGCCCCAGGGTCACAGTCTGAGGGTCACAGCCCCAGGGTCACATCCCAAGGGTCACACACTGAGGGTCACAGCCCAGGGTCACATCCCAAGGGTCACAGCCCAAAGGTCACAGCCCCAGGGTGACATCCCGAGGGTCACATGCCCAGGGTCACAGCCCCAGGGTCACATCCTGAGGGTCACAGCCTAGGGTCACAGCCCCAGGGTCACAGCCCCAGGGTCACATGCCCAGGGTCACATCCCAAGGGTCACAGCCCCAGGGTCTCATCCCAAGGGTCACAGCCCAGGGTCACAGCCCCAGGGTCACAGCCCAGGGTCACAGCCCCAGGGTCACAGCCCCAGGGTCGCATCCCGAGGGTCACAGCCCTTCTGCCAGTGACCAGCACTGGAACCCTGCTCTCCATTTCCCCTGTCGTGCCCACACTCCCATGGCACTCCAGGGCTCTCCCACGCTCTCCCTTAGTTTGGAAGCTCCTCAGAGCAGGGAACAAAACTCCTGGGCAGGATTCGGGCCTCATCTCTTGGATTACTGCATAGAAACAAGGCTCCCCATGGCTCCTGACACTGGCAAACAGCACCCACCTCATCCCCCTGCTGCGGGAGCCTCGCACGGAGCGGGGACAGCGCGGCCACAGCGAGCTCGAGTTACCGGCGGGACAAAGCAGGAGAAGCGCACGGAGCGAACCCCAACCACACAAACTATTCCAGCAGGTCCAGGCAAGAGGCAATCCTCACCTCCTCTTCCGGCTCGCCGCTTCCCAGGGGCTGATATTTCTGCACGAAGCGGAGGAGCGACTTTTTCTGGAAGAATTTGGTGATGCTCCCTTGGCCCATCTTCGCCGCGCCGCGCTGCGGAGCGCCCCGGGACCAGCGGGGTGGCACCAGCGGGACCAGCGGGATGGCACCAGCGGGACCAGCGGGATGGCACCACCGGGACCACCGGGACCGGACCACCGGGACCAGCGGGGTGGCACCACCGGGACCACCGGGACCGGACCAGCGGGACCAGCGGGGTGGCACCACCAGGATCAGCGGGGTGGCACCAGCGGGACCACCGGGATGGCACCACCGGGACCAGCGGGGTGGCACCAGCGGGACCAGGGGGGTGGCACCAGCGGGATCAGCAGGCTGGGAGCAGCAGCAGGGCTGGCTCCGTCTCCCCGGCAGCTCGGGGTTACCTGCAGGGAGACAGAGGCACCTGGAGCCGCCGCCAAGTCACGCCTTCCTTCCCTCGGCCGCCGGAGCCTTAGGGCGGTGCGCGCCCTGCGAGCTGCTCCCATAAAAGCCGGCCGGGAAGGCTGGCGGTGTGTGACACCGGGCTGCGACACGAGGCACACCTCCATGGGCACCTGAAGAGCAGGTTGGGGTTTTTCCTCCGCCCTCAGAAGGATTGCTGCGGGAGGAGCGTCGGCGGGGAGATAGGGAAGGTGTTTGGTTAGGGATAGGTTACATGCACGGCCCAGCCTGTTTGTAAACTTCCAGGCTGGGATGGTTCTCCTTAGGAAGTGCTCCAGTCAGCACAACGCCGGGATTTAGAAGTGTTTACATCATGGAGGTGTGATGTGGGGATCTGTAATGRTCATTTATCAAACCCACAGTGTTTCATTTTTCATTTGTGCTTTCGTGGTGAAGCTTGACACACAGCTAAGGTTGGACTTTGGTGTCCAGAGCTGSACTTCAGTAATCCCTGTGGATCCCTTCCAGCTCCCTATCCTCTGGTTCTGTGATTCTAGGATTGATAAAGTGCACTGGTTGCATCATTCCCAAAGATKTATGGGTGCCTGTCAGGGAGCATCATGCTCTGGTTTGCCCCAGGAGACCCCACATCCTCCCCCAGGCACTGTGACTGCAGGATCCACTTACCCTTAAACTGKCCCTGAGGTGTAACCTGGGAGATTCAGATCCTCCTTTGACAGTAAAAACTGCACCGAGGGAATAAAAGTCATTCCCAGCCAGAGAAAACCAGATGTGCACTTTTCTGCAGGAGAAGAGTTTCCTCCAAGGACGATGTCCAGAAAACTGCACATTTATTTTGCTCTGGACCAYGATGAGGCCAAGCCCCTAGACCCCGGTGACAGCCTGTGGTGCCAAAACCCCTCACCAAAACGCTGCTTTTCCATGGAGTATCTGTATCCTGTTTGCATCCCCCTGATCCAGGAAAAACTGGGGAGCTCCTGGAATACTCCACGCAGCCACAGAGAGCACCCACCGAGGTGCTGCGGAGGGAGGGAGGGGCTTCTTCCCAGCCTGGGAGGAAAACAAAGCGATTGGGAAACCCTGCAAGGAGCCGGGACCTTGTAAAACCCAGCTGGGGCTTCCCGGCTGCCGCGGTTGAGCAATTCTTTCGCAAGGATCCGAGCGGGATGCGTCAGGCAGAGGGAGGGAGCTCCTGCATCACCCAACAGCGCTCCTTCCCGTGGGAAAGGAGCCAGCGGTGATGCTGGGCTCTGATTTTTGGGAATCTCACATCCAGGCCCTGCCCAGGGCTTAGGTAAGGTGCTTMGCCAGGGCTTGGAGCTGATACAGAGGGATTTGGACTTTATCGTGTGGGAATCAGGAGGTGAAACCTCTTTGAGCTCMTTTGTGCTCTTGAACTGGTTTCCCCTCCTTGTGCAGCTTTTCCAAGGAGCTGGAGCACGTCCAGCTGGCTCTGGCAGCTCCTGACAAGGCACAGCAGCACTGCCTGCCAGGCAATCCCTCCCCCTGCCCACCTGAGCCTGYTTGTGGTCTCCACAATCTTAACAACACTCCAAATCTTGTGTTCCTCCCAGAGAAGTGGTGGAAAATATCTTCCCCCTTTCAAGGCAGGTAGGAAGAAAATTTCCCTTTGGTTTTGCCTTTGCTTTTCTCATCCCAAACCCTCACCCATCATCCCTGAAGCTGCTGCCCAGGAGGAGCATCCTGGGGCTGTGCTGTGCACGGTGTGCCCATGCCCATTGTGGCCCTCATTAGCCACCGTGGCTAATTGAGCAGCAGCCTGATCCTTTCCTTATTTAGCACCATCCCCTTGRCACAGCCCTGCTGCTTGTAGAGACACATGGAGCTGCAAGAGCAAAATCCAGAATCTGCACCACGGCCACACCCTGGGGTAGGGAGGGGGAACAACRGCCTGAGTGGGACTGGCAGAAATTCCAAGACAAAAAGGACACACAAAAGGAGAAAAATGTGTTGATGAGYATAATAATRATAATAATAGTAATAATAATGCAYCATAAMAATCAGTGCAGGCTGTTTTATTATCCAKCAAMCTGGGGAGGAACAGCCTGGTTTGGGCTCAGGACCACGTCCCTCTCTCTCATCTTTGTGTTCCCTCAGTTCTGTTATGGGAAATGATAYTTGATGAGATGGAATAAATGCAGGAAAATAATGTTGCTGTTTGCCCCTCACTCTGAGAMATTGCTGAACGGACTCAAGYTTCATTTTCTTGCTGCTGTTGATTTCTGCATGTTAGGAAATCTAATGCAAAATTAATGTATTTTGCTATCCCATGGCTCAGAAAATGTYGGGAATAGACTGAATCAGGATGATAATGTTAAGAAAACAACACTAATACAAGTTGTATTTTTTCACTCTATCATTTTCACACTCTAAAAACATAACACAGCCCAATTTCAGTGCCCTTACAGTACTTCCTATTTAATTGGATAATAAAGCTCCAGTTCTAAGGAGATTATTTGGAAAACCTTTCTTTTTTTTTGTCTTTTAAGCAGAAAATATCTGTTATGAAGACACACACAGCAAAGGAGCCATTCTCTAAGACCCCATGAACCCAAAATTATGATGCTGTGAGCTCAAAACTCACAGCTCCTTCACCTGCTCCCCTGCCAGAACCAGGCTTGTTGCACTTTTGTTCCTCTTGTGCCACCTTGAGGGAAAAAATCTCTTCTGCACGGGTAGAATGGAGTTTGCTGCCACCCAAAAATCCAAACACTTCACTTTAGGGCTGGGATTTCCCTGGGCTGCTCCTGGTTTTTATAGCAGAGAACATCTTGTCCCATCAAGGTTGAGTAAAATCCATAGGCCTGTCCCCAGGTGTGAAATGGGCAAGGAAGAGGAATTTAATGGAAGCTTTTGGTTTCTTTTTGCACAGTTTCCATTGCTTAAATTGGGAGTCTCACCTGGTGGGGGGCTCAGGATGAGTGGAACAGGCCCCACCCTCTACAGCTCTGTCTGGGAAACTCTCTAAAAATCTTTTTTGTTTTACACAGCCTCTCTTGTTGTTCTTGCTATTTTGTCTGCATGGAAAAATAACAAGGAGAAAATAATGGGAAGAAATAGGATTTACCTCTGCAGACTCACCAGAAAAAGTTGGGGTTTTTTTTTGACATTTTTTGTTTGGTTTGTTTTTGTTGGTGGTTTTGTTTGTTAGTTTTGGGTTTAGTGTTTTTGGTTGATTATTTTTGTTTCGTTGTTGGTTTTTGTTTTTGTTTGGTTTTGGTTTTCTTTTTTTGTTTGGTGTTTTTTTTTTTTTTTTTGGTTTTTTTTTTTTTTTTTTTTTTTTATTTACCCTTAAAGGATCCTAAATGATGCAGTAAATCCTTTTGCCACAGAGAAACAATCAATGCTCACCCAACCCCACCTCCAGAGGGAAATCCAGCCTGTGCAGCCAGGGTGAGGTGGGAGAAGAAAATAACCCCCTGTATGAGCCAACCCCTGCTGTGCCACGGGCAAAGAGAAACCTCCAGCCTCCAAAAACTCCTTTATGGCTTGTCCAAACCTCAGAGGCTTCTTCACTGCTCAGCAAACTATGGAAAACTTCCTGAAGGTGACCAAGACACTCCTGCGAGTGGTATTATTTAGAAATACAGACCACAGAGTGGTATTATTTAGAAATATTATATATATGTTATAAATTATAAATTATATATTATATACAATAAATTATAAATTATATTGTATATGATATATTATATTATACATTATATTATTATATTATTATATTATTATATTATTATATTATTATATTATTATTTTATTATTTTATTATTATATTATAATTTTACTTTATTTTGTTTTGGTTTATTTTATTTTTTATATTTTATATCAGAAATTATTTTATATTATTCTGGTGGTAGGAGTAGACTACTTGAAGTTCTGTTTTGTTATTCCTTCTGTTGATCCCATTGTCAGTTCCTGGGATGCCCTGGCTGCACTTCAGTGTCACTCCAGACACTGCCTCAGGTCATGCTGTGCTTTTTCCTCAAAGATCACTGCCAAACTACAGCAGCAGAAACCACTTTTGCTTGCRTTGGTGTGGAAATGAGCTGAAATTAAACCATGATTTTGTGGTGCTCACCAAACGAATCATTCTCCTGAAAGCTGAGGTTCCTGGGTGCTGTCACAATTCCCAGCAGGAGACAGGAGTTAGGTGAACACCCTTTGTGACCTCCTCATCCAAACGGGGAGGTCCAAGTGATCCCAAGGATCCCAAGGACCATGAGAAATCCAAGTGATCCCAAAGACCACAAGAGGTCCAAGTGATCCCAAGGATCCCAAAGAGCAAGAGAGGTCCAAGTGATCCCAAGGATCCCAAGGACCATGAGATGTTCAAGTGATCCCAAAGACCACAAGAGGTCCAAGTGATCCCAAGAGATCCTAAGGACCACGAGAGGTCCAAGCGATCCCAAGGATCTCGAGGACCAAGAGAGGTCCAAGTGATCCTAAGGATCCCAAGGACCATGAGAGGCCCAAGTGATCTCAAGGATCATGAGAGGTCCAAGTGATCCCAAGAACCATGAGAGGTCCAAGAGATCCCAATGATCCCAAGGACCATGAGAGGTCCAAGAGATCCCAAGGATCTCAAGAACCATGAGAGGTCCAAGTGATCCCAAGGACCCCAAAGACAATGAGAGGTCCAAGTGATCCCAAGGATCCCAAGGACCATGAGAGGCCCAAGGGATCCCAAGAACCATGAGAGGTCCAAGTGATCCCAAGGATCCCAAAGAGCAAGAGAGGTCCAAGAGATCCCAAGGAGCCCAAGGACCACAAAAGGTCCAGGTGGTCCCAGGGACACCTTCCCTGGCACAGTGAGGAGCTCCCCTGTCACCTGGAGCTGCCTGGGCTCACCTGAACCCCCCAGCCCTTCCCAAGTGCCAGCCCTGCTGCTGTCCCCCCGTGGCTGAGCTGCAGGCAGCTCCTGTCGCTGCTGTGCTGGCAGGGCAGAGCAGGARCACTCCTGTCCCTCCTGAGGAGCAGGTAGAGCAGCACTCCTGTCCCTCCTGAGGAGCAGGTAGAGCAGGATCCTGGGTGGGGCAGGTGGGAGGTGGAGGCTGGGAACAGCCCAGCCTCTCTCCTGTGCCAGCTCTGYCCTGCAGTGGGCACAGCCCAGCTCTGACCTTCACCTGGCTTGGTTTCTCCACCCTCTGAGGCTCCTGCAAAGCTGCCTGGGCAGTGCTGGTGCAGCCCAAAGCACCTGAGCTGGCAGCCCCAGCACTGCCCCAGTGCAAACAAAGGGTCACYTCTCCTGGGGTATCACTGTCCACCTGCTCCTCTGTGAGCAGTGCAAATGCCAAAAACTGAGGGTCTGACCCAAAACAGGGGCCCCTCTGAAAGGGGTCAGAGGTGGTGGATGTGTCTTGGGGTCTATCACCTCCCTCCCAGTGGACAAAATTACTTTTGCCTCCCTACGCTTGTGTTATGTTCTCCCAACAACTAAAATTGAGAAGTTTTCTCAATTTTTTCCCCCCTAATCCAAAGCTGCAAGTACATCAAAAAGACACAACAGAAACTCAGCAGGGTTGAAAAATAGACTGGTCACTTTTTATTGAGCACCAAAGCAGAACCTGAACAGCACAAACCAGGGAGGGGCCTCCKGGGGCTGCCCAGATCCTCGGGGATGTGGGAGGCTGTGGGCAGTGCAGCACTCAGTGACACACAGGAAGGTTATCATAGCACCAAACACGCTGCAGAGCGCTCATGAAAATGTTAAAAACATCCTGCACCAGGCATTTCCTACTGTGCTGCACCAGGCTGCTGATGGAGCATCTGTTTCTGGAGAGCAGAGCAGCTGAGGACAGCTCACCTGCTCTGTGTTTTCATTTCAGTGTCTGAGTTCACATTTCAGCATTTCACTGCTGAAAACACAGCACTTKGTCAAGTCCCTTCTGTGGCTTTTGYTTCTGAGTTTGACAATTAATAACTTGAATTAACTTGGAAAAATCCCCCTGAGCATTATAGCACCACTATAGAAGGGTGATGGCTGTGAAACACCCAGTAAACAGAAATTCATCATCAAATTATTAATTTGTCAATTTTCCTTTTTTTTTTTAATTTTAATTCCTTTTGCAAGCAGAAAATACCTGTACTGTCCCACCCAGGTGGTCAGGTATGTGCTTCTGTAGCTGCAAAGAAAACAGACACTGAAATGAATGTGTCCACTCAAATTAAGCATATTTTGGGCTGCTTTGAGAGATTAGGTTGAGATTTGAAGTTTTAATCTTTCAAATTTGTGAATGCACACCACCAGTTTTTCAACTGACTTCTCACAGGGTTTTAGGAATTTTTTTAGTTTAAAATAGAACATTTTGGCATTTACCCTTTGGGGCCAGCAGTGATCACTGGAGGGCTTTGCTCATTTAATCAGAATTTGATTTTTTTTTTCCTGCAGGAAGTAATGCTGAACAAAATCAATCCATTTCACTGAGCAGCACAGAGGAGYGAGGCTGCAGTAGGATAAGTGACAAGTTTCTCGTCTGAACACAGGTTGGAACTATAAAATATGGATTGGAGCCTGGACAACCTGGTCTAGTGGAAGATGATGAGCTTCAAACTCCCTTCCAAAACCATGCCAAAATTCTCTGCTTCTGTGGCTCCTGTGTCCAAGCAGGAATTAAGATCTCACTGCAGGAATCTGTATAGGATAAAATTCTAGAAACAGCTCTGCCCAAATATGGTGCTGCATTTAATATCTTGCACTTTGGAAAAGAGTGAGTTCAACAAATGGAGATACTGAGGAAAATGTGGAGCCCTTCAGCTGTTCCTTTGCTCTGTAAAGCACCCAGGAGTGTGTTTAGAATAGGAAACAGAAGAGCAGTTTGGCACCTTCCATCTCTCCAGCTGCACATGTCATGTGCAAAGTATCACGAGTTTTATAGGTGTCTTGGATTTAAACCATTTAGTGAGTGGAAAAAAAAATCCTGTATGTTGTGAGTGGAAGCAGGGGCTTGCATTTGTGAATTGGSTATTTATATGCAGTGCTACTACTGTGCAAATGAAAATGTGAATTTCATGCAGGCAGATGGGGACATGGACTAAACCATGGAGCAAATGTGGCTTTTCTGCCAGACAATTCTGGCTGGTTTGTCACAATAAATGCAACTGTCCCTTCAGGACTGCCACAGGAAAGGAAAACCTTAATAGAAAATGTGTTTTCCATTGCATAATGGYAAACAGCTAAAAGAAGCTGTGAGGCCCAAATACCAATATCCAGACTTTAAGGATTTAGGGAAATCAACACAAAGGTTCAGGACTCCTGAGGAGCAGTGGCCCATCTGCCAGACAATCCTTTTCAGCACACAAAAATATCCTGGGTTTGATTTTCTAACACATTTAACAAATTATCCAGACTTCAGGCCTCTTGCTGAGATTTTGCAGGTACAAACCCCCAGATTTTGTGAGTATTAACTGTGCTGGCTAAAAGCAGCACATTAMAAAACCTGGCACGCATTTGTGTGTCAGCCTGGATATTGTAGGAAGGAATCTGTTCCATTATTAACTCTCAGTCTGCAGCTCACCAGACTGAGAAGAGGAAAGTAACCTAAAAGCATTTATAAAGCTGTTTTTGCTCCTAGCTTAAACTTCCTCAAATTTTTAAAACTTCAGGTTTAGCCATTTAGAGTGGGTGTCAAGCCTGGTTTTTATCTGGATGTAAATAGGAAAAGAAGAAGGTTTCTYTGCAGGTTTCTTTGAATWTTMAGCTGATGAAAAGGCTTCTTTAAAGGGGTTGTTCCAGACAGGCAGGCACTGGATTTGATCCAGAGAACCTCTTTAGTCTCACCTATTTTAAAGCAACTTAGAGATGATATTTAGATAGAATTCTGATGTCACTGGGTTGTGTTCACAGGCCTGAAATCTGAATTGGTCACACAACAAGCACATGAAGGGCTGGCTCTGTGTCAGCAGCCTGATCATGGCACTGTGGCTTTCAGGGATCCCTTGGAGGTGTTTGCATTTCATTTGTAAAAGGGCAGCTGATAAGCAGCGTGGTTTCCTTCAGGAGATCACATTTCTCCTGTTCCTGGTGGGGTTAAAATCTGAACTCATCCCGTTCCTTGGATAATGAATTTTTTGGTCAGTGATGGGCAGGGATCAGGGGGTGCTGGAGATGTGGAGATCTGGGACCAGAAAGCTGCTGGGTAAAGCATTCCTTGACAGAGTGGTCCAGCTGGGTGAAAATCAAACAACAAAAGAAAAAAAAAAAGAGGAAGAGGAATTAAAATATTTATCCTTCCTAGGATGTTTGCACAGAACTTGTCCTTAAGTAGCTGAGCAATCTTAACAGCCAGCCTGACGTAGGTACTGAACTCTTTGTTTTCACAACTCCCAGCTAAACCCAAGTTAACTTTAAAGTGAAGCTGAAAGTGTTGAGAAAACCATCTTGGGACAGAACTTTTGGTGTAATAAATATTTTCATTCTTGCCTGATGCAAGGCTGATAAAACAGAAAGAACTTCTGCTGTTGGCTTGGCTCTGGCCACATCAATGTGCCTTTGCTCACATGAGTGGTGCCACTGCTCAGCACAAGTGTTCACACACAGAAAATTATCCCACAAAACCCCCCATGTGCTGAAGGATTTGCAAGACTGRCCCTTTTTGCAGTCAGGCCAGAATAAACAACTTTTTAATTTGTCTGGCAGGCCCAGTTACATCTGTGCTAGAARAAGCCTCTAAACACAAAGTTTAAAGTATTAAGGAACACMAATTATTTTTCATCCTCTAAATGCCCACAAGGCAAAGGTTCTGCCAAGAAATCAGGTGTGTTTGGTGGAATGAGAGTGTTTCMTGCACCTGCACAGGGTTTAAGGTGCTGTCCTTACTCCAGCATTTTGCTCAGAGGAAACACCACCCTCAGACAATGTTTCTGTGAATAATTGCATTCTAAGCACCAGCTATTTCCACCCAGCTTTCCCTTTATTCACAGGGCACTTACCCAGGCACACCTTCAATTAGCCTAAATGCTTCTGCTGGTTTTTCACATAGCCAACCAAATTGTTGGAATTGCTGCCTGTAAAACAAACATCAGCAAAGTCAGGTTTTGGGYTGGGCTGTGGTGAATGGTTTCTCGAGGTTCCCTCAGCAGTGCAGGTTTATTGGTATCATTATTTAACAGATAGCTGGGCTAGCCCACACTGGAAGAGAGGAAAGGGAATCCTCTCATGGTTTTAACAGCCAAAGTGGCCAAATTTGGCTGTTTGGAAATCTTATGTCAAAGATGCTGTCTAGTTATACCTGAATGTCACTTCCAATGTGACCCAGATCCAAGAGGGAGGAACCAGGAGCTTTGGAACTGTGAGGAAAGATGTGGGAGATGCTCCTGCTTTCTCTGAGCCCCARATTTGTGAGAGGGACCTGACACCTSTGRGGRAATTCACTGGGCTCCACCATCCCTTATCTCTTAYCACAGTCCAAGACCCTGCTTTTGACAGAGCTCTGTGTTCAGCTGCAACATAGAGAAGTCTTGGGCCAAGAGCAAAGCTCCAAAAATACACTTAAAAATAATAATAAAAAAAAGATTATTGGACTGGGTGGTTCCCCTGGCAGAAGACTGCATCACTTAACTCATTCTGTCACAGCTGAAAATTCTGGTTCTCAGGAGTCCACAGGACATTGTAGATCTTAAAATAAGACCTGACCAAAGCATAGAGAGTTGAAGGTAAAGAATTTTTTTTCCATGTACAAACCTTCATTTCATAAGGAGAAAATTCCTTGTAAGCATTGCAAGAATGATAAAGCTTAATAATAATAATAATAATAATAATAATAATAATAAYAAYAACAAACACTTCATGCCAGCAGCTTACCAAAATATTCCTTGTAATACTTATGCCTCAGGTTGTGTCCATCTGGAAAAAAAGGTTCATGGTGAGAACAGACCCAGTCAGCCTCCATTTTTTGTGCTAAACTCTGACCTGCTGTGTGCAGCACAGAGAAATTAGAGATAGGGAAATAATAACCTCACAATGAGGGAAATAAACGTCCTCTGTGGCTGAAGTAATTTGGGTTGCTATAAACCTCTTATAAACTGCTGAGATTACTGAGCTCTGTGGACACAACTCATTTGCCATAAGAGTGGGAATTGCCACTAGCATTTTATAACCTTTTCAATAGCTACAAGTCAAGGAATCAGAGGCTTTCCCAAAGGAAATAAAATTTGGGTAACCTTTCAGACCATCTTTTAGCATTTTACATAAYTCAAGTTCCAGCTAGGTTGTTCTGTTTGCCATTTATATAATTATTTAAGCCCTTAGAAATACTTCATGTCTAAGATCCCCACAGTTCTGCATTACATTGGTTACTATGGATGTTATTATAGAAAAGGTTATAAAAGAGATGGTCCAAAAGCCCTAGAAAAAACCTCTTTATCTGTTTGGGAAGAAGCTCACAGGCCTGGTTTGATGCTTCTCCTGTTTTTTACAGTGACCAAATGGCAAAACTGATGTCTCATGTCTCAGCTCTGAGGTGATTTGTAGCTCAGTGCCAATGTACWTATCCTACCATTCAATGAATATCTAAACATGCTATGAGCTTTCCTGGAAAATATTTTGGCATGTGTGAAATTCTTTTTTGGGCAAATGCATCAGCAGAATGAAGGCAAYGAAGTTTTGGATGCAGAAAGCAAAGTCAGAAGATAAATCTGGAATTTAAAACTCAGATTTCTCATTGAAGCGTGCAGTAACTTATAAATATTTCTAATTTTTGTGCTGTGTAGTAACAGCACACACAGACACAGCCCCAGAGGACACTGGCATGAGTGTCCTGGTGTCCTGGTCCCTTCCTTTCTGCTTCTGCCCTGCAAACATCAGCATGCACAAGAGGTTTTTTCCATTCAAGAGAGAGGGGAAAATGTGGCAAATAGATTTATAGAGAATTCTCAAAGCCTGACAGAAAGCTCACACAGTGTGTGCATCTGTATGCAAACCTTGAGACAAGAAATGCTGACTTAGAAATGCCATGGAATAGGACAAACMTTGCTGAGAGAGAAATGGAGCTAGAAACTAGTTTCAAAGGGTGGCCTTGCAAATAAGAGTAGATACTTTGGAGAAACAGAACTCTGAAAGATGCAATGTTAGTGGGACCCACAAGGGGTAATTTAGATTATTGGGTTTAAGCATTTACAGGCATGGTGTGGCTAAAGCTGATAGGCCAAGAAATGCTTATAATGTATTATAATTAAGAAGTTAGCACAATCAGAAGTTGCTTCTGATTGTGATGGCGTGCATTATACCACCTGTATTGTCTCACCCTTCTCCTGAGACCTAAAATGGATAAAAAGTTTTTAAATGCCTCTCAGCTGCCCCAAGAAATGCTTATAATATATTATAATTAAGAAATTAGCACAATCAGAAGTTAGCTTTTGATTGTGATGGCGTGCATTATACCACCTGTATTTGTCTCACCCTTCCTGAGACCGAAAATGGAATAAAAGTTTTTAAATGCCTCTCAGCTGCCCCAAGAAATGCTTATAATGTATTATAATTAAGAAATTAGCACAATCAGAAGTTGGCTTCTGATTGTGATTGGCGTGCATTATACCACCTGTATTGTCTCACCTTCGCCTGAGGACCGAAAATGGAATAAAAGTTTTTAAATGCCTCTCAGCTGCCCCATCTGTGAGTCACTAAGGGCCTCATCCCACCGAGGGAGGTTTCCTGCCCTGACCCACCTGGGTTCCCCCGGAGCTTGATGCACTGGCCCCTGTTGGGGATGCCCTCGGCCGTGTTGCCCGGGTTGATGATGTGGCACTCGTAGCCCGTGGGGCAGTGCAGGGGCTCGTCCCCGTCCTCCGTGGTGCTGCAGGCCTCGGCTGCAAGAGAAACCCCTCATGCTGTGACACCCACAGGGACCCCAACACGGCCCCCACCCCACCTCAGGCTCCTTGCCATGGGGGCTGGCCCCTCCTGGCACGGCTCAGCCCCTGTCTCTTATACACATCTAGATGTGTATAAGAGACCCCCAACACGGCCCCCACCCCACCTCAGGCTCCTTGCCATGGGGGCTGGCCCCTCCTGGCACGGCTCAGCCCCATTCCCTGCTCAAACCATCCCCACAGCCTGTGTGCCAGCTGTGGGGTGGACACCACCCGCCACTGATGCTGTAGGCTTTTAGTTTTTATGTTTTTCATGTATTTGTAATCCTGCAATTCTTTGGTGTGATGCCTCAAGTTTAACTTCTGTATCTTTCAGATTATGTACTTCATTGGTGTGTGACTTTGAGCTTCATATAAAGTGTTAGCAAGTTCTCCTCACAACTCAGTCAGACAAAACAATCCTTTTCCAGCCCAAGGACACCATTGCAGCTTCAGGCCCAAAAAGCATAAAAAACTGTGAACTGAGAAGAGCAAACTGGGTGGWTGGCACTTCATAACCTGAAGCTGTAATTGGACAATTGACCCCAATATGTAAATGGACCAAACTTATAAAAGTATGAAAATTTGTGATCTGGGGTCCATCTTGGGTYCATCTTGGGTGTAGCCATGGCCAGGCTCTTGTACTGCCCATGAAGTATCCTTCTAATAAATCCTTTATTAGAGTATCCTTCTAATCCTTTATTAAGTATCCTTCTAATAAATCCTTCTAATAAATACTTTATTCCTTGAACTCTGTCCAGCCTCTGTTCCCTGCACAAACCCTCCCCACAGCCTGGAGTGCCAGCTGWGGGATGGACACCACCCACCACTGCTGCTGCAGGGTTTTAGTTTGTGTGTTTTYCATGTATTTGTAATCCTGCAATTCTTTTAGCTTTTGTATTTTTSAGATTCTGTACTGCATTGGTGTGTGACTCYGAACTTCAYATAAACTCTTCACAGTTTAGTCACACAAAACAATCCTTTTCCAGCCCAAGGACCAAGGACACCCTTGCAACTTCAGGCCCAAAAAGTGCAAACAACAGTGAATTGAGGAGAGCAAAACACCTTCATAACCTGAAGCTGTAATTGCACAATTGACCCCAATATGTAAATGGATCAAACTTACAAAAGTGTGAAAACCTGTGATCCATTGTCCATTTTGGGTGTAGCCCCTGGGGGGGCTTTGTCTGCCCTAAATGCACCTGAAGATCCTTCAACAAATATAAATAAACTGCTTTTATCCTCTTGATTTTGTCTGACCTCTGTTTTTAGGTAGCCCAAAGAGGCATCATCAGTGCCCACCATGCAGGATGATCCCCCCATGGGGCTGCTGTCCCCAGGCAGGGACAAGTGTGTCCCACCAGGCAGGGACAAGTGTGTCCCACCAGGCAGGGACAAGTGTGTCCCACCAGGCTCTGGGCTGGGAGAGGAGCTGGAACATGAGCAGGGAGCTGGCATTGTGCTGCTCTGCTCTCTGCTCCACACCCACAGACCTGCTGCTGAATCCAGACCTCAGGTGTGACTCACTGAGGGGTCAGGCAGTGCCACCCCTGCCCCAAACAGAGGTTTCACCACTCTGGCCTGGGACAGGCAGCAAGTGCAGCTCAGAATGGGGAGGCAAAGCAGGACCTGGGCAGTATTTGTGGCCATTGCATGTACAGACTCTGCAGGGCCACTCCTCCCTCCCATTTTTAATTTCAGGCACCTCTGCTGTAATTCTCATGCCATGACTGATGGTTCTTGCTTCCCTAATTACTCCCTCAAGCTGAGATGAAGGTGTTCAGATAAGAACAAATAATATAAGCCTGACAAGGATGGATGAGGAGGAACCTATTTTATCTTGTTTCTAGCTGTGCAGCTCCAATGAGCTGGAGGCAGAATTTTCTCTTCAAGAACTTGGAGTTTCCATAATACATGAGAGTTGAGGATCAGCAAGACTTAAACCATCTGTGTAAGACCAAAGAGGGGAATTTGTTGGCACTACCTGGATCTGWCTAAAGCTGATCAAAAGCTGGGTTAACTTTTCCATGAAAAACCCCAAAACTTCAGGTGTCCATACACCTGGGAATGCCTCACAGAAGAAAACTTCTCTTCCCACCTCCCCACTCCCTTCTTATTTCAGTTTTAGGTATTGTAAAAAATTAATTAAAACCCTTTTCCTATGGAATGAACCTGAGAAGCTCACTCTCATTGTCAGTCTCCAAATTTAGCTGGCCCAGTTGGCACAGCTCTGCAGCAGTTTGCCAGGGCTCCTGTCCAAGTCACCTTCAGATCCAAGAGCCACAGCCCCAGCCCAAGGCATCTGGGTGATGAGGCCACTCTGGATTAAAGGATCTCCCATTCCAAGTCCACCCACACTCTATCAGGAAGCTGGCAGAAAATTACCAGTATGATGACAAAGCCTTTTTCTAAAAGGAAGATATATCTCTAATTATTTGAAGAATGGGTACAAGYCCAGGCCCCTGCAGCATTCCTAGTGCTCTGCTGGATAATCCATATCCATAAAAAGTATTTACTGCAGCAGAAAGCAGCTCCCGCACCACACAGAGTTATTCCTGTGGAAACTCCAGACAAATACCAGCAGCCCCAGCAGCCCAACATCCCAGGCAAGCTCTGTGTATGAGGGATTGATTCTGCAGGGCCTTTGTGGGATTATGGATATTGCAGAGAAGACAAAGAAATGTCCTGTACCTTGTAAGACTTCCTCTGGGCCATCCAAAAGCCACCCATTGCCTCCCAGCCAGCGGGGCTTGGGCTGAACCAGCCAGTCCAGGACTGCAGAGAAAGAAATAAGAGACCACGGTGTCAAAATGTAGCAGCCACAGGGCACAGAGTTATGGAAAAGTCATGGATTTCCTGTGTGGGCCTGTGAGGAGGCTGCCTGATGGATTGATCTGATTTGGACTTACATTCATGTTTTTGTTGTCCCAGTAGAAGGGGAGACATGGATGTTGTCCAGGGCCACAAGAACCTGCTGTCCTAGAGGCTCAAGCAGCTGCTGCTTCCCATTCCCATTCCCATTCCCATTCCCATTCCCATTCCCATTCCCATTCCCATTCCCGTTTCTGTCCCATTCCCATTCCCATTCCCATTCCCATTCCCATTCCCATTCCCACTCCCACTCCCATTCCCACTCCCATGGCAGGGGATGGTGAGCTGGCTGCCTCACTTCTATCAGCACTAATTCAGGCCAGGATTGCCTCTTTTCCTGAATACAGAAACACAGGAACACAGAATGTGGGGTTTGGGTTGGAAAGAACCTTAAGGATCACCTCATTCCAATCCCYTGCCATGGGCAGGGACACCTTTCACTATCCCTGCCTGCTCCAAGACTCATCCAACCTATCCTTGGACATTTCCAGGGATGGGGCATGGAAAATGCCGTGCCAGGGAAAGAACTGGCCTTGAGTGACTTCTACAATTTATCCAAGAGGAAATTTTGCCACACCAGCTTGTCTTGGGCACTTCTAGAGTTGGAGAATGGAAAATGTCATCCCAGGAAAACAACTGGCCTTGAGTGACTTCTACAATTCACCCAAGTGGAAATTTTGCCACACAGCTTGCCTTGGTGTGGCATTCCCCACTTCCAGGGATGGAGCATGGAAAATACCATCCCAGGAAAAGAACTGCCCTTGAGTGACTTCTACAACTCACCCATGTGGAAATTTTGCCACACCAGCTTTCCTTGGACACCTTTTTCACTCCTCAACCCCCGCAGAAACCCCAAGTGCGGAACAGAACCCGCGCTCCAACCTCCCACCCCGCGCCAACACACCTGAAGACCACCCCCACCGCCGCCCCCATCCCCACAAGCTCCCCTCTGTCCCAGCTCCCCCGGGGCTCCCTGTACCTGGCGGGGGCTGCACGGACTCGAGGCAGGCGTAGATGCAGCCGTTGTAGCAGCAGCGCTTGTGGCGCTGGCACTCGGCGTCGGAGCGGCAGCTGGGCACCTCGCAGGCGCGCTCCGGCAGGCTCTGCGGCGGCGGCGGGCACCGGTCGCTCTTCTGCTGCTGCTGGGAGCTGTGAGAATGAAGAGGGTACTCATAATCCTTTGCAAAGAGAAGAAAAGGAAGTCAGGTTCGCTGTAAGGTGAGTCAYGGAACATCCCGCCGGAGGAAGCGGGATGAGGTGTTGTAAAAGCAGGCTACCCCAGCAAGGGGAGAGAATGATTGCTCCAGATTGCAATGCAAGATGTTTTCAGTTGCCATCTGTATGGCAGATCATCTTTGTCAGGTGGGCAGTTTGCCTTATCTCTCTCTTTGAGTGACCACATTCACACCTCCCTCAGGAGGGGACATCTGCTGATAACAGCTATTGAATGTCACTGCATGACTGATAAGAACTATAACATCCCATTGGGAGATGTGAGCCCAGAGGGAGGAGCCAAGCATTGCTCCCTGGATATAATCCAGAGGTTTTGAGACACCAGCACGGCTTTCTCCACTGGACTCCCCAGAGGAACAGCAGCTGCCTCTTCTTCCACTGGATCTTCAGAGGAAGAAAACATCCTTCTCTACAGATCCTCCTTGCTCCAACAGAACCACCCCTGACACTGCAGGAGGGCTGAGCCACAATTCCAGTGGGACTGCTGCCAACACCCTGACCCACAGGGTGTCAGGTTGGGTTCTGACTCTGTCAGTGTTGTTCTAGTGCACTGCATTGTTTATTTCATCTTTTTTTTTTTTCTTCCCTATTAAAGAACTGTTATTTCCTGCTCCCATATTTTTGCCTGAGAGCCCCTTAATTTAAAATTTATAGCAATTCATGGGTGGGGGGGGAGGGTTTACATTCTCCATTTCAGGGGAGGCTCCTGCCTTCCTTAGCAGACTCCTGTCTTTCCAAACCAAGACAATGATGCATTTGAGCATTTGATTCTGTGTTCTCAGAAGGCTAATTTATTACTTTATTATACTATAAAGAATACTCTACTATACTGTTCACCCTCATTTTTTGTTTTTTTAAGCCTTCTGATGTTTACATCCTTGTAACAAACTTTCTCACACACTTTATGTAAATAACTTATTGTTTTGCATTCTTTTATGGAGGAGGAGAAATTTGATGGACTGTTGGTTCATCCAGTGTCATTGCAGAGGTGGCACTGTCACCCTCCAATCCACTGTCGCTTTTGGAAATCTATAAATGTTGTAGTYGGAAATTAAAAATTCTTTTTTTACTCTTGAGAGAGCTGCGTGTCTGGGTTGTGTTATTTTGTGTTCTATAGTGACACTATACTATGCTAAAGAATACAGAAAAGATACTTATTGAATGAAAAAGATAATAATGAAAACTCGTGACTCTCTCTAGAGTCTGGACACAACTTGGCTCTGATTGGCCAATGAGTCAGAACAACTCACATGAAACCAATGRAACAATCACCTGTGGGTAAACAATCTCCAAACACATTCCACATGAGCAAAACACAGGAGAAGCAAATGAGTTAAGAATTGTTTTCCTTTTCTCTGAGGCCTCTCACTGCCTTTCAGCTTCCCAGGAGAAAATCCTGGGTGAAAGAMTCATGTTCAAGGAATGWGAATGCYACATCACAAGGGGTTTCAGAATGGGTTTTGAGCATTCAGCAGAGAGGAGAATTAAGTGTGCAGCTCCCCCAGCACTGTGAGATCCCCTTAGTGGAGTGYTTTGGAGACACCAAACAAGCACTAGATTATTGTAAGCGCAATATCTTAATTTATAATTGAGATTATTGCATTGAAAATTAGGTTAAAAAATCCTTTAAAGTCTTTTATACTTGTCTGGGAAACTGAGAGAAGACTCCAGGCATCCTAATAACCAGGACATGAAAACACTTTGATAGGGAAGCAGGTGAAATGAGGGCACTGTGTTGTTTTGGGACATGGAACTAATGTCTCTCTTCTCAGTGGGCTCCTTCCATCTCCTTCACCGTGTCTGGACCAGAATTTATAGGGCAGCCCTTCAAGATTATCCATGGTGCAGCTCTGGGCTGTTAAATCAGAGACCATTTCTAAACCATGGGACATTCTGCTGAGACCTGTGAGTGATGCTAGCTTTGTCCCAAAGAAAACAAGCCCACGTTTCACTGCAGCAGAAAGAAGCTGAGCTGCTCACTGCACACTGTCAGGACAAGAGAAGTGTAGAGTGCATCAACAGGCACAAAAACATTTATGAGGCACCATTCAGATATTTTTCACACCGGGGTTGTTTTAGCAGGAAGCCAAATCCCTCCAGCAGAGATGAATCACCCCAGCCCACTCCTTTCTCACCTGTGGCTCAACCACTCCCTCACCTCTGGGCTGCAGAAAGTGCTCAGGGCACTCAGGTCTCAGATTTATTAACAACCATTTATAAACTCTCATAAAATCAAAGTGGATTCTGGATTTGCACTTTTAAAGGGGATCAGCATCAAGCCAGGGGTGTGAAGTGAGCTCTGCCATGGCCTCACGAGCAGGCTGGTAAAGTCAAAAATACATAAAAATGTGTGTAAAGATACACTTGGCCAAATCACTGGTGTGTTACAAAATCMGTGATGAGAAACTGGGGTTGTTATTCCAAGAATAAACGTGGTGTAACAATCCCCCAGGGGTTTCTAGGAAATTTCACCAGCAGACCACGGAGAATTTGAGGTGATAAATTAACATCCTTCTCTGCATCCTGCTCCATCCTTATTTCTGTAACCCAATGGCTCCTTTGGAGCATCTGCCCTTTGACAACAGCCTGTTCCCACATGGATTCTCCCAAAAGCTGGYCAAGGAGAGGCCATTGCAGGAGGTGGGTGTCAGACAGACAGAGAATTCCTGATGTTTTCACTATTGACAGTCTCCTGCCCCATTCCCAATMTCAATAAACAAATTTATTCTGCTTTTTCCTTTAAAACCCTTCTGTGACATTGTTTTCCCATTAACTGATAGGCTGYTTAAACCACTAAAAAGGTTTGGAAAAACCCAATTTTGATGATGTTTTCAACGCTGAAGGTGCAAGCTCTCGTATTTGTCCATTCCTCAAAAGCTGCAAACACTCCAAATTTGAAACATGTTTTAAAACTGAAAATATTGAAAATACACTTTTTTGGGTTTTTTTTTTTTTTTTTGAGTTGCTGGATTTTAAATAGCTAAAATTTTCATACCAGGCATAATTCTGGGATAAAAGGGAGCACTGAGCAATAAATCTGTGCAGTTCCAAACACAGAACAGGTCTCCTTGTTGGAGGCAGTGCTCATCCTGGAAGGTCACAGTTTACCATTCTATTTGAAAGGTCATCTGCAGATGGAAATGGGACCAAAATAATACTGGCAAATARTGGATACATGAAAAAACCACCAAACAATTACTGCAGTTGCTTCACAGATGATTCAGAAYCCAAGAAGCCAAAATTGCAATGAACAGCTGGCTCCATGAATGAAATTTCCGTTGGGGAACAATRTAACAGTTGTAGCCAAATAACTTTGTACCTCATGACCTCCCTGCCCATTTTCTCTGGTCACCTATTGCTCACAACTCATTGCTTTCAAAATAAGAATATTTTGCTGGTTTGGTTTAATAAAACCCCTTGTTTATGGGTGCATAAAACAGGATTCCCTCATTCCCCAAAATAACCTGGTTAAGGACATCTCCAGGTTTGGGTTTTAAGGTTTTTAAAAAGCTCTCCCAGTACTCACAGTTTGGCTTTGATTTATTATTTTCACAGATTGTGACGACAGTCAAAATTTCTTTAAAAACATTTTTGAGTACAGGAGGTAAATTTCTGTTTCCCAGGGAGACTTATTAAATATTTTAATAACAATATCTGCCTTAGATAGCCAGAAACAAAATAAGGGGAAAAGTTCAGAGTTCAGCTGAGGAACCCTGGAAGTCAACAAAGACGAGGAAGAACCTGGATGGAATCACTCAGTCTCAGCTATAGTTTCAATAGCAACTGAGGGATGGAGTCTGCCTCCCAAAAATCCCAGCTCTGTCCTGTTATTTGTGTCTGGAACTGGTGCCTGAGTTTGTGTCAGAGCACAGCTCTCTGCTAATTCAGATTCTGCATGGAGCCCCTCGAGGTGACACACGAGCTTTATTTCAGCCTCCCACCACCAGCTCTGGCCCTGGCAGGTGTTCCCAAACACTGGCCATAAAACAAACAAAAAAAAAAAACACCAAAAAAAATCCCCACAAAAACAAAAAAAAAAAMAAAAAAAAAAAAAAGAAAAGAAACCAAAAACCAAAAAAACCAAAAAACCCCAAACAAACAAAAAACCCCAACAAAACAAAACAAAACAACCCCAAAAAAGCTAAAAAAACCCCCCAAAAAATCAAACCAAAACAAAAAAAAACCCAAACCAAACAAACAAACAAAAAACCAAACCAAAAAAAGAAAAAAAAAAAACCCCAAAACCCAAAAAAAACAAAACAAAACAAAAACACAGTCRGGGGAATTTTGAATCCTCCAATATTTCCAWTAAAGACCTGGAAAATCACCCATCAGTGATGATCAAAGTGGCAAACATCAGCCTGAAAGCAGCTTAATCTCAAGGACAAGACCAAAGCAATAATATGGGAATATAATATTATGGGAATAATTTTCTCCTGTTGTTAGCTCAGGATTTGTCATTTTGGATCTGCTCTTTGCAGTTGGAAGAACCCTGCAGAACTRGGGTGGGCTCCAAAAGATGCAGAATAATGAGTAAAAGGCTGGAAAGCAGGAAACACAGAAAAAGGTTTGTGTGTGTGTGTGTGCAGGTTCCAAAGGGGAGCTGAGGCTGCTCTGCTCACAGGTTCCTCTGAGGATTTGGGGGCCAGAACACMAAGAGGGTACCCCAGGGCTGATTTATGACAGCTGGCTGCTGGAGGGTAAATAAATTGCTGGAAGAGCATTACRGCAGCTGTGAGGAATTCTTCATTTCTGGAAAACTTTAGAAGAAGGCTGGGATTTTTCTCAAACACTTGCTGTAGTTGTCAGTGGAATGAAATCCAGACTGGCCCAGTTTTTCCCAACAGACTTGTTGGGTGTTTTATAATGAACTGAACCCACTCCCAGGTATCTCCCTCCCTCTGCCCCTTGGGAACAGTCCCTGGAGCGTGGGGGCTGCAGAACACCAGCTGCAAATCACTAAAYTTGACAAATGTCCCTCTGGAAAATACATGGATTTGTTTTAAAGCCCAGCTCCTGCATCCCACTGTGGCTGCCAGGTTTTTCTCCTCACTGCAATCCCTCTTTCTCCCTTCTCCAGCCCCATTTCACCCCTCCTTGCCAGCCAACACCCTTCCTCACTCAGGGTGAATGAAAACCCCCAGCCAGCTCCTCATCCTCACTCCTGCCTGCCATTCTGCACCCAGCATTTTTCTGATGCACTCCTCCTGCTGCAGCCTCAGATTTTCTGGGCTCAGACCACACAGATTTGTGTCCTTTGGGGTCCCACAGGGGTGGGACAGGTCCCACAGGTCCTGTGGCCCATGTCCCACATGGCTGCACATTGCTAGGAGTGCCTCCATCTGTCATCCCTCTATCCAAATGACTCACAAATCAGCTGCTCTGCCCCCAGACTCTGATTTTTCCAACCACAGGGAACACACAGCATTTGGTAGGAAAGAAAACATCCCTGTGAGAAAGCAGAGGGGCTGCCAGAACTGCCTCCTGCTGCAGGAGAGAGGATGCAGAGCAGACGCTTTCCCCMTGACAAGGCTTGGAGGAGGAGAAAGAAAAGCATTTTCTGTTTTCCCTGGATCAATGTTTCTGTCAATATGAGCAATTCTAGCTGAGCTTGCCAGATCAGTAGCACCTGGATGCAGGGCTGCCAGGAAAAACAGCCCTTTGAAGAAGTGCAGGTTGAAAGAAGAGGATGTATCCCCAGGGGAGCTGGCTCCTTATCTGAAAATCAACATGTAAATTCCTCTTCTGCTCCTGTCCTGTCTCTCTGGGTCATTCACCTCATAGTTCCTATTAAATGTGAGGTTCACTTTGAAATGTGGCAGAAGAACATCCAGATAAATGCACTTTGCAGTGAGTGATTTTGCAGGAAATGCAGCTTTTTATGTCATCATTTTCCAATTAAAGTGCAAACCAGAGGATACCCTGGCCCAAGAGAAGCTATAATGAAGATTTTTTACAAAATCCTGAGGTGCCTTTCAAGTATCAGCCCAATGTTTTCTGCACAATTTCAAAGATTCAATACAGAATTTCAGTTTTCCCACTGGGGCCAAGGGATGTGTGTCACAATTCTGAGTCAGCAATTGCACAAAACAAATGTTTCCATGCACAAACATCACCCCAAAAGTCATGGGCATAAAAACATCCTTTTGGAATTAAAACCTGCAGAAAACAGATGGAGGGATCTGCCTGTGACACCGAGGTGCTGTTTATACACATGCAGTGGTTGGAAGATGCAGTCAGACCTGAGCATAAGAAAATAAAGTGTTTGGGGCTTGCACTCAAGCAATTCAAGGGGCAGAAACCTTGGCTCAGTGCTGGTTTCTAAGGGAATTTGAATGGCTCAAGTAAAAATTTCAAATTTATAACTTTTTTTTTTCACTTTTTTAAAACAGCAAGTCCCAAAACTCAAACTAGCAAATTATTTTCCTTTTTTTTCAATTCCCATTTCCTCTGTGACCATCTCTGACATTTGGCCCAGACACACCAGGGCAAGACCCAGCACCATCCCCTGCACTCGTTGCTGTCCCAGTTSCAGCTCCAGCACTCCTGCTTAACCAGAGTGAAGGTTCCTGAAGGTTTTCCAGCAGTGACTGTGCTTTGGGCAGCTCTCTCCAGAGTGGGTTTGGGGGTGGTGGCTGTGCCCGGTGCCCTGTGGAGCCTGCAGGCTGCCAGGGGCAGGCACAGATGGTGGCACCCAGGGTGTGCCAGGGCATGGGCAGCAGCTCTGTTTGCCACAGGGATGGATTTCTGGGATCACCACCCTTCATGGGGTGATGGGCACGCTGCTCTGGCACTGTGGGGCTGAGCTGTCTGTGCTGCAGGGATTCACAGAACCGTGGGCAATGCCCCCATCCCTCCCTCCAGCACACATTTACCCACTGTTACCCCAAAAGGCAGCACAGGAGCTGCTCCAAGCAATAAATCCCATTATTTTCCTCCGCACTAAACCTCTCCCCGGAGCCTCAGGGTTTACATCCCCCTTCTCCCCGGTCCSTTTTCCCGGTTACCCCGGTGGATTTCCAGGGAAAGCGGTGCCGGTGCCATCCCAAACCTCTCTCCCCGCTCCCCCAGCTTCCCCCTGCAGCAGCTAGGTGGCAAAAGTCCCGCACAGCCTGGGAAAACTTCACGGATGGCTGTGATACAGAGCCAGCCCGCCGATCCAACACTCCTTCATCCCAAACCACGCCARGATAACTCCCCTTTTCTCGGCCAGCATCCCCCGAGCCCCCCAGCCCCACTCACATCGTATTTCTCCGTCATTTTCAGCAGAGCGCGTTTCCAGAGGCTCCTGGCACAGCCCGGCTCCGGCAGCACCACCAGCACACACAGCGCTGCAGCCAGGAGCTTCTTACAGAAAAGGGTTTTTTGCATCTCTGGAAGCAGCCTGGAACTCTTTTTTTTTAATTTTATTTTTTTTTTCCCAGGGAGAGATGGAAAAAGACCCCGGAGCTGTCGGGGTGCGGGCAAGGAGGGAGGAGAGGAGGGAGGGAGAAAGAGCGAGGGCTGAGCGCTCCAAGCTTTTCCCTGCGCAGCTTCTGGGAAGGCAAAGGGGAAGGAATTAAAAAAAAAAAAAAAAAAAAAAAAAAGGCAAAGAAAAGGAAAAAAAAAAAAAAAAAGCAAAAAGGAGCCCAGAGGCAGGAGCCGGGAGCTGCTGTTGAACTTGTTGAAGTTAGATCAGGTTCTGGGCTCACATGTTCGCACAAAGCTCACGCTCTCCTTGAGTAGATGGACGGGAAGATTACTTGGAAAGATTATTTTTAGACCTTTGTTCCCAACATCTGGCATCCTCCGAGAGCCCCATTCAGAGGCGAAGCSTGGGATCAGATGACAGCTGCCGCAGGGGCAAATGAAGGTCTCGGAGGGCTGGGCTCGGCAGATTTTTTTTGCAAACAGTTCACCCAAACTTCCCCAGAGCCTGGTGGGCTCTCCCTTTGTGTGCTTCCTGCTGCGGGTTTGCATCACGCCTTGACAAAGTGACAACTTCATCTGGAAGGAAATGGTTTAGTGACATGATAAACATCCCGGGGCTTTCATTGAACCAAGGTGACGTTGGTTTTCTGAAAATTGTTTAGAAGGAGGGGAAAAACCATTAGGAAAAAATAAATTGGGGTGTGGAATAGGGAAGGAAGGAGGCTTGGAAATTACATGAGCACACAGAGAAAGCAAGGAAGGGGACATGAGTCAGGCTGGGCCTGACAATGGGAGGCACGGAAGGAGTGGACGTGGGGTTTTGGACATCTCCATGGACATGCAGGGCCTGCAGGATGGGAATGGACTGGTGGAGTCAGCTGAAAGTGCCCAGCACCCTGCCTGGGATGGACACAGAGCAGGTGCAAAGGAGAGCTGTAAGAGCAAGGCATTCATACACTTTGGTGTGTGTAAATGTGTGCATCTGCCTGTGTGTAACTGTAGAGACATCAGGAGGGCTGCTCAGGGCTCCCTGAGCCAAATGTGAGGGGTGTTTATTTTATAATTCCCCCTGAATTTCTCCTCCAGCAGCTTGTCCAGCCTCCAMCTGAGTGAAGGAAGGAACAGAACCACAAAAGTTGTCAAGACACAGGCACTAAGCCCTGTTTGCTTTCCCTTTACCCCAGCTGCAGCCCTGCTGAGCAGAGAGGAGCCTTGCTGGATTTATTTTATATCCACTCTAAAATGGGTCTGCAGAGGAGTGTTATACCCTGTGGATACACAAAAAAGAATTCATCCAATTATTCCTTATACCTGAAAGCTGTGGAAATTYACTTTGATCCATGCCCAAGTGTCAATAGCTGCACACTGGTGGAAGCCAAAGATTTCATCTYGAAGCTTGCCAGAATATGATGATGGGGACCTGAAAAATGAGCAAGGTGTGCCTTAAAAAGCTCAGTAGGTAAGGGAATATATTTGATTTATTTGGAGTTGAGGTTCCTAAAGGTTTTCTATCAGTAATTGTGCTCTGGACAGTTCACTCTATATCTCTGCTATAAAAAAGTTCTTACTAACAAAAYCTGCTCAGTTGATGCCTTGGAATTTTGCTGGGAAGTAAAACCAGGGATTRTTTTATGGGGAGAAAGGGAATGAAGGGTTAAACTGGAAATAATCACCTCCCTCACAGCTGCAGAGGTACAGGGTGGGGGATCCCTGTGGGACAGTGCAAGTGCTGTGTCTCTGCATGGTCTGGGATTCCCAAAGGAGCTCTGGGATTCCCTGTGCAGATGCACTAAACCTGCACTGCTGTGCTTCTGTAAACTCTGCTTGGTCCACAGAGTCACCCCCCGAGGTGCAGCAGGGTTTTGGGGGCTGGCAGGGTTTGAGGTGGCCCCATGGTACAGCTCTTTCAGGCCCAGAAGGGGACAGACAAGGGGAAGGCTGGAGAGCATTTTGTGCCACAGAGGTTTCACCCTGCACCTGGCTGCTGAGAGGGCTGTCCCTGCAGGGAGCACAGCCCCCAGGCCCCTGTCACCTGCTCCAGGCCCCTGTCACCTGCCCAGGTCCCTATCACCTGCTCCAAGCCCCTGTCACCTGCTCCAGGCCCCTGTCACCTGCTCCAAGCCCCTGTCACCTGCCCAGCTCCCTGTCACCTGCCCCAGGCCCCTGTCTCCTGCTCCAGGCCCCTGTCCCTGCTCCAGGCCCCTGTCACCTGCTCCAGCCCCTGTCACCTGTCCAGGCCCTGTCACCTGCTCCAACCCCTGTCACCTGCTCCAGGCCCTGTCACCTGCCCAGGCCCTGTCACCTGTCCAGCCTCCCTGTCACCTGCTCCAGGCCCCTGTCACCTGCTCCAGGTCCCTGTCACCTGCTCCAAGCCCCTGTCACCTGCTCCAGGCCCCTGTCACCTGCTCCAGGCCCCTGTCACCTGCTCCAGGCCCCTGTCACCTGCCCAGCTCCCTGTCACCTGCTCTGCCCCATTTCACCAGCTCTCCTCTGCCCCAGAGCTGCAGTCAGGCATTGAAAACAGAATTTATCCCACTTTTCCTTCAAACAGGTCCTTTTCCCAGGCCTCTCTCTTCACCCCGTGGTAGCTGTGGGCAGCTCACAGGCCAGCCCAGGGAAAGGTGACTCCCTAAGGACAGAATTGTCACCTTGGGATGCTGGCAGAGCTCAGCACCTGCAGGTCACTGTCACCCCCACCCAGATCTCATCCAACACCCTCTGAAAGCTGTGCTGCAGTTACTGAAAGGCTCAGGCAGCTTCAGTACATCCAGAGAGGGATGAATCACAACCCTGCCACCTCTCCCACCTCTGATTTGATTTTTCACTGCTCAGAGGGCTTTGTCTGACCCCACAGGAGTCTCCAATTCCTTTCACAAACTCTGTTTCAATATTAATACCTGCACCTTGATCCAGCCCATCCAGGAGCTCCCACCCATGTCCTGGCTCCTCTGCTCAGAGGTGACAAATGACATGGCTGCTTGCACAGACTAAACAAG
>NDFG01000372.1:70764-102790 GCA_002167245.1 Sporophila hypoxantha
TTCATTTATCTGAGTTTTGCAGTGCCCAGCAATGCTGGACGTGTTCCAATGTAAATTATTCCTAGGGAATCAGCAGTTGWATATTTTGTCCAGCCTGGATTGTGCCAACCTCAGGCCTCTGTGAGTTGTATTTAATTATTAAGAGTAGAAGAACAACCTAAAAGTAGTGCACTGGTCCCATGGGCTGGTTTTTAGCACGTCTCCATGGGATGGGATAAACATTTGCAGTTGGTTTGGCACAAATTCCAGGTCCCCTTCAACTCCACCTCTCTTTTAAAGTCGTCAACCTGTTCTTGAGTAACCAGCCCTWAGAAATCACCTTTTTCTGCCTTGTTTTCCTGAAGTAGGTGCATTATTTCATCATCCATGTTTTCTGTATTCTGAGAGTGTGAAAGGGAGGAAGTGAATAGCTGGGTATTCAAAYACTTTTTCACAATATCTCTCTGTCTTCCCTTTAAAATCCTGAATTTGGGTTTTTTTTTTTTTTTCAACTTACATCCAGCAAGCTCTTTGGCAAGAGAAAGCTCAGATGAGGCTTGGTTCTTTAATTACATTATTGGCAGACTGTGGCATTCCTTTGTTACTTTCTTGATCTAATTCCCCCAAAGAGCTGCAAAAAGGARAATGGTGGATTAATTTAATCATAGCTTCTTGTGTGGTTCAATACCAGCTCCTTTATTGTCCACCCACACCTTTGGGTGCTCTGAATTTCATCTCTTCCACCCAGGGTGAAAGATATAATATTCAATACTCTTCCTCTGGGTATTTTTTCCCTCCAGATTTAATTCAAAGGGGTGATACAGACTAAATTCCACGTACTGGGGATTCAGCTGCTGGAGCAGAGGATTCAGAGCCTTTCTTATTCCATCAAATCCTCCAGGGACAAAGTSACAAGGCTGATTTAGCTGATGGCTGAGTGACCCCTCCCACAGCTCCCATGAGGGAAGGGTCCTTGTTAGAAGGATTCCAAAATGCCAAATCCCAACACTGGAGCAATGAATCTGCTGGAGGTTTCTGGGGCACTGAGCCCCACATCCAGAAAGGTCCTTGTTAGAAGGATTCCAAAGTGCCAAATCCCAGCATTGGAGCAATGAATCTGCCATTGGTTTCTGGAGCTGAGCCCCACATCCAGATTTTGCTGAGGCTGTGTGGAGGGAAAATCCTTCTCAYGACAAGGTAATGGAGACAAATGGGGTAGGACCTCTTTCATCTGGRGCTCTGTGTCTGCAGAGCTGGCAGTTATTACCAACTTTGTCTCAATTAACTCAACACTTGTGCCAGAGGAGCCCTGGACATGCTGTTTGCAGCAGGGCAGATTTCCTTTGCTGTGCAGCTGTTTCAGACTGTGACTGAGAAGTTTTGGCATTTACAGCTGAGCTGTTCCAGCCTCTCCCCTGGAACAGAGCTGTGGAAATGTGATGGTGTCTCCTCATCCCTGGGTCCCTGCTCCTCACATGGGARGCCTCTCTTTGTCTCAAGGGGTGAAATCCCACTTCCCCTTTGGGGAAATCCTATCCAGTTCCATCTCTTTCCCATTCCTCAGGCTCTTTCCTTYGGGAGCTTGTTGCCAGCCATAAATCCCAGGCAAATCAAAGCAACTTTTAATTTGGACATAATGGTGAGTAACAATTAGCACCCTCTGCAGAGCTATTGATTGGACAATTACCACTCCTGCTTCTARAAATTTCAAATAAACTCCTTCCTTCTTTCAAACATCTTCACAACAATTCCTTGAGCAGAAAACCCTTCATTCTCCATAGTCAGCCCTGTGTCAATGTTGAAAACTCAAGCTGCAAAGCYGGGCTGGAGTAGGTTCTTCCCAACTAATTTCTTAGGATTTTTAGCTGAGCTGCCTCAAAGAGAGAATTGCTTTGAAGATTTAGTCTGGAATTCCCACAGAGGAAGTTTTTCACACCTAAACAGGCAGATTTAGACCTCACAACAATCAGTTTATATACAGCAACTGTGAATTACTACAGAGCAGCACCTCACTCAAAGTATCAAGGAGAACAGATTTTAAACATTAKTTGAATGAATGGAAGGGAGCTTAAATGAAGGGGGAATGAAGATGAATAAACCAGCAGTCTGTGCATTATATCCAGGAGAAAACACTGGAATTTAGGTCAGAAATTCCATAACTTACAGGTCACAGTGCCTCGGCAACAGGCAGCCAGCTTCCTACATTTTCCTCTCTCTCTGGGGAAGAAAACGTGCTGCTCTCCCCCTCCGTGCCAATATTTAGAAATTAATAATTGTGCTGTAAACACGGGCTGATTCTGCTTTCTTTGCAAGTAATTGTTTGCTGGGAATCAGATAGAGATAATAACTGAGAACATAAAGCAGCTCTTAACGTGAATATTGACCCTCAGCCTCGTGAATGAGAGTCACAGCCAGAACTTCCTAGCGCTAGCTGCTGGCTTCCAATGCAAAGCTCTCAGGAATGCAATTAAGCAAAGCATTAGACACATATGCATCTACTGGAGCAGCCACTCATTCAACTAACCACACAGCTCCTGGAAATGTGGAAAACATGTTCAGGGCAAGGAATCAATCATGGCTGGTCTCCCAAAGGGAGAAGTTATCCTACAAGCAGATCCACTGTTTATAAAGTGACCCATACCTAAAAATAGATACTCTAGGGGGAAATGCTATTTCTTAATAAAYACATTTTTGACAGGTATACCACAAACTCAGATGTCAATGCATTTCATCAGTTTGCAGATTTTCAGAGGAAGGAAATAAAAATTCTGCAGGCAATGGAATGGGATGGGATTTCTGAATGGAAAGGCTGGAGTTGTGCCCACCAGTCAGGCAGGGACATTTCAGCCTGTTTCACCTTCCTGTCATCCTGTACATCCCTCCTCACTCTGTCCCTCCTTCCTCCCATTCTGTGCATCCCCCCTCACTCTGTGCCTCCTTCCTGTCATTCTGTCCATCCCTCCTCACTCTGTGCCTCCTTCCTCCCATTCTGTGCATCCCTCCTCACTCTGTGCCTCCTTCCTGTCATTCTGTCCATCCCTCCTCCTCAGTCTGTCCCTCCTTCCTGTCATTCTGTCCATCCCTCCTCACTCTGTTCCTCCTTGCTGTCATTCTGTCCATCCCTCCTCACTCTGTGCCACCTTCCTCTCATTCTGTCCATCCCTCCTCCCTCTGTGCCTCCTTCCTCTCATTCTGTCCGTCCCTCCTCACTCTGTCCCTCCTTCCTCCCATTCTGTGCATCCCTCCTCACTCTGTGCCTTCTTCCTCTCATTCTGTCCATCCCTCCTCACTCTGTTCCTCCTTGCTGTCATTCTGTCCATCCCTCCTCACTCTGTGCCTCCTTCCCCTCATTCTGTACATCCCTCCTCACTCTGTGCCACCTTCCTGTCATTCTGTGCATCCCTCCTCACTCTGTGCCACCTTCCTGTCATTCTGTCCATCCCTCCTCACTCTGTTCCTCCTTGCTGTCATTCTGTCCATCCCTCCTCACTCTGTGCCACCTTCCTGTCATTCTGTGCATCCCTCCTCACTCTGTGCCACCTTCCTGTCATTCTGTGCATCCCTCCTCACTCTGTGCCTCCTTCCTCTCATTCTGTCCATCCCTCCTCCTCACTCTGTCCCACCTTCCTCTCATTCTGTCCATCCCTCCTCCTCACTCTGTGCCTCCTTCCCCTCATTCTGTCCGTCCCTCCTCACTCTGTCCCTCCTTCCTGTCATTCTGTCCANTCCCTCCTCACTCTGTCCCTCCTTCCTGTCATTCTGTCCATCCCTCCTCCTCACTCTGTGCCTCCTTCCCCTCACTCTGCAGCAGTTTGTGTTCCCACACTCTGTGCAGAACAGATATAAGAATAACTCCTGCTTTCCCTSACATATTTCTGACAGAGGGCTTTGTGAACAAGTTCCTTCCACACCAGAGCTTTGGGGCCACCATGAGAAGTGGTCTCAGGGCACTTGCTGAGCTGAGGTGGGAGCCCAGAAGCCGAGGGGTTACTGGCAAAGCCACAGGGAACTGGAAAGGGCCCCAGGAGCCTCCAGGAGGAATYTTGGCCTTAGCCCCGCATATCTGGGGATGTGAGTAATGTCTGAGCACTGCTGCTGCTCTGCTCTAACAAATGCCAGCCTGGATTGCGACCCTTTTTCACCAGGGGATGGATCCAGTGCCCCTGGAGCCAGCTGGAGCCTGGCCATGGAGCAGAGAGGGGCTGGGGCAGCCCCTGTGTGTCCTCATCCTGCCCCACCCCGGGCACTGGGAGGGACCCAGGGCAGAGCCTGGAATCCACAGCTATCCCTCAGAGGGGATGGAAATCCTATTTATGGAAAGAAGCACAAAAAGGACAGAGGGTTTTACGATGAGGTCTGGAATGAGGCAAGGGAAAAAAACGTGAGTGCTTCAGATGCCAGCAGGGTTTGGTGTTTGAGCCAGCCCTGAGGTTTAATGGGGGCACTGCCAAGGTGCACCCCAAAATGTGCCCCTGAGGAGGTTTTACCTGCTGGCACTACAAGGATCAGTGCAGCTCTGGGCAGGGCTCATTGCAGAGCCAGGCTTTGTTGCTCCAGCTACTGTAAGAAATGAACACAGCCCTGGTCCCCACCCCAAAGCCCAGCTAGCACTTGGAATTGCAATTATCCTGCCTTCCCAGGCTGCCAGCCCTGAGCCTTGCTGGGCTCCTGGTCAGCTGGACAGGCTGGGAAAGTGGTGATGCTGGAGAGCAGAGCAGTGCTGTGAGTGTTTCCAAGAGCAGGGATGAGCAGGGCTGTGTTTACAGCCTCTGAGGGCTCCTCTGGGTCAGGGCACTCTGAAATGKGACACAGCCCCTCCCCATCCCACCCCAGACAGGCAATAAGGGCTTACAAAGGATCAGTGAAATTCTGGGTTGGGAAAAAACCAACCTTCATCAGAGGGCTCTGCATCAATCTGTGTGTGCTTGGCCTCCATTTCTGCACTTGGGAAATATTTTGGGATTCTTCTTCTTCTTATTATTATTATTAGTATTTCTTCTTCTTATTATTTATTATTATTATTTCTTTTTCTTCATTCTTCTTCTTCTTCTTCTTATTTCTTCTTCTTATTCTTTCTTCTTCTTTCTTCTTTCTTCTTATTATTATTTCTTCTTATTATTCTTTCTTCTTTCTTCTTTCTTCTTATTATTATTATTTCTTCTTCTTATTCTTTCTTCTTCTTTCTTCTTTCTTCTTCTTATTCTTTCTTCTTCTTTCTTCTTTCTTCTTCTTTCTTCTTATTCTTCTTCCTTCTTCTTCTTCTTTCTTCTTCTTCTTCTTTCTTCTTCTTATTCTTTCTTCTTCTTCTTTCTTCTTCTTCTTCTTCTTTCTTCTTCTTCTTATTCTTTCTTCTTCTTCTTTCTTCTTCTTCTTCTTTCTTCTTCTTCTTCTTTCTTCTTCTTCCTTCTTCTTCTTATTATTATTCTGCCCCTGCTGTTTGGGTGTATGTTGCAAAGCAAAACCCCGACCCTCTAAAGTAGGAATGTGGGAGGTGTAAAGTCAGCAAACTGACAACAGGCAGAGAAGAACCTGAAACTGTTCCTAATTAATTTTTTCAAGGTATGTCCCTCCTGCTTTGAATTTCACCCCTTAATGGCAGCTTATCCCCTCAGCTGGGAAAAGCTGCTCTGGGACCATTGTGTTTTGGGATGAAATCCTGTTCCCATTTCGAGTGAAATTGCTCTTCATTCCCATAGCCCAGGGACTGCAGCATCTGTGCTGAAATCTGTGGGTTTCACACTCTGTGGGGGGGAAAATATTGCCTTCAAGACTCAGTTTTCATTGAGGATTTTATGGAAGGAAACATTCCAGCTGTTCAAAGGCTGCATTTRTAAAATGCTGATTCTGCAAGGTCTTTAATTCAGAGCCATATTTAAGGTAATGGTTACCCTTTCCCCATGTCAGAATCAGAAATATGAAAAATAGTTGTCAAAGATTTTTAAATAAAACCTGAGAAGTCAGGTCAGGGGGTCAAGGAGCTCTGGAAAGCAGAAATCCTTCAGGAGCAGGTCTGGTTGTTTTTTTTCTGAATGGGAAAGTTGCTTTGTTTGAGCCTTTGAAGTGTCTGCTGATAGAGATGAAGGAAAGCCCAACCTCTGAGGATGGAAGTGGAACTGAAACCCCATCTCAGGGCATTGGAGACACCAAATGCCTTTTGTTTTGCAGGAGTTGACCCCTGGGGATTCAAAAATCCAATACTTGACTCCAAAGAGCAAGCATAAAGATGTTTAGTTTTTTTTTTTGTTTGTTCTGGTTTTGTTTTGTTTTGTTTTAATTACTGAAAATCTAAAAACAGATATAAAGATGCAGGTTCCCATGGCTTTCTTGGTGAGGTGACATGGGAGTCACTCTGTTATCTCTGCACAAATCTCTGATGGGCTCTTCCTGTCAGTGCCAACACTTCCAGGGAGCTGCTTCAAAATATGAAGGAGTGAGAGAAAATATCTCCCCCTGCCTCCACAGGGTGATGTGATCAACTCCAAGACTTTCCCTCCTGAGCTCTCTTCTTTTCCCAACAATTTGCTTTTTCCTTCTGCATTTTGGTCACTCTTTCTCCTCTCTCTTGGAGAAAAATCAGCTTTCTTATTTTTATTTTCATGGCTCCTGGGATGCTCAGACTGCTGATGTATCAGGAGGAGCAGGATGTGCCAGCTGGGAGATCTTTGAAGGGAGAAGTTTCTTGGGTGCARATTCTGCAAAGACACATCAGWGATATGGAGCAGTTGGAAATGCACCAAACTTACCCAGAGAGAGGACAAAAAYTTGGAGACKCCTTCTTTTAAAAAGTTCATTCCTCTTGGATTACAAGTTAAAATATCTTTTTGAGGAAAAAAAAAATCAGTTCTTATTTTCCCTAGGATTTTTCATGTAGAAGGAATAATGGGAGTATAATTACTTTAATATGTAATACCTAAGTAAAAAATAATATAACACTTAAATATAAAATACCTAAGTATAATAGGAGTATAATTACCTTAAATCAGGCATGGACCATGAAGGAAACAGATGCTTATTTCTTTTAGAGATTAGAGAACCTTGCAGACTGCCCAGTAGGAAACAGAGCAGAAAGCAGGCAAAATATCTCAAAAGCATCAGGCAAATTGCAGCATTGCTCAGGAAATAACTAGATTTTATGACTGATAGGAGAAAAAATAAAAGCTTTTTTTTTTTTTTTTAATGTGGGTTGTAGCAAGATTTCATTCATTTTTAAGTAATCTGCCTCTCCAGCAATTGTATTTTGGCCAGCTGCACCTCCTAGATCTGCCTGATGGTTTGAAAGAGAAAAAAAAAGGATATTTCCTGAAAATCCACTGAACACCCCCATAACACAGCACCAGCAGCTTTCMTTGAGCTGCCCTTTGGGGGTTTCTGAGCTCAGGATTTTTCAGGAGCTGCTGAGCATCACTTGGACCTCAGAGCCCAGAGCCCTGTGAGGTGCTGGGGCTGCTCCCCAGCCTGGATCAGCCCCAAATCAGCATTTTTGCTGCCAGAGTTCCCTGCCTGCCTCCACACCAGCTCAGGAGGGGTGGGAGCCTCCAAGCATCCTCTGGCCTCTGCTGAGGAGAGATTTTCCAGTTCATTAAAGGCCTGATCCATTAATGGGCTGTGCGTGATTTCAGGGGCTGCTGTGCAGGGCTCCTGCGGCCGTGCCTGGAGCTTGTTAGTGTAATTTTCTAAAGATTAGCAGGCATGGATTGCACTGGGAAGCCTTGGGGAAATGCCCTTCATCTCCCCTGACTGCGGGGCCCCTGCTGGGCTCCTGCTGCTGCCGGGGATGGGGCTCTCAGGGAAAGTTTTTGTCTTTGTAAAACTGTGTTGGCTGCAATCGAGAGCCATTAGCTAATGGCAGCTCCGTGGAGGCACAAACTTGGTTTTTACGTCCCCCTGTCACCACACTTCTCACACTTCCCAAGGACATTCTGAGATTCACATTCTCTGAACCTCAGAGAATGATCAAAACAATTCTTATATCATTTGCTGTGTTGTGCCAAAGTGGAAGGCACTGTGGAGGATTTTACCTGAAGGAGATGTTTACCTGAAGGGAAAAATTGATAATTGGATTCTGGTGTGGGTGTTTTGATTCACTGACCAATTGAATCCAGGTGTGTGTGTGTGAGGACTCTCAGCTGACAGGCACGAGTTTTTGTACAGTTGAGTGCTTGGCAGATTCAGTTCAGATGTAATGTAATTAAATATAATATAATATAATATAATATAATATAATATAATATAATATAATATAATATAATATAATATAATATAATATAACATAGAATAATAATGCGATATAATATAGCATAATATAATTATTCTATATAATATTATATAATATATATTATAATATAGAATTATATATAATATTATATATTATACTATATAATAATATATAGAATATATGTAATATAACATAGAATAATAATGTAATATAGAATATATAGATATATATTCTATAGAATAATATAGAATGTAATATAATATACAGAATAACATAATATATGTAGAATAATATAGAATAATAATGCAATATAATTATAGAATAATTTATATATTATATATATTCCATAGAATAATATAGAATGTAATATAATATATAGAATAATGTAATATATAGAATAATATAGAAAAATAATGTAATATAATTATAGAATAATTTATAGAATATATATATTCCATATAATAATATAGAATGTATTATAATATATAGAATAATGTAATATATAGAGAATAATATAGAGTAATAATGTAATATAATTATAGAATTTTATATATATATATATATATATATATATATAAAGTAATTAATTAGCCTTCTAATAAGATAGAGTCAGATGCATCATTTTCTCCCTGCCACGGGGGTTGCCTTCTTTCTGATGTCCCCCAGGTTGGCTGAGCCCCCCAGGGCTCCCACAAAAKAGAGGCTCTGACTCAATTCTGGCTTCACTTCCACCACTGTAGCTCCTATTAAGCTCAACAAACTCAGACAGGGATGTTTTAGATGGAATTTTACCTGCTGGAAGGACACTGAATATATATTAACACAGAAGGGTGGTGTCTATGTGGGAGTTATTAGACGCTGGAGAAAGAAAACTAACCAGAATAATTCAATTTCCTAGACAAAAGGTGGAAAGTACTAAAATTAAGTAGCAAGTAATTCAATTTTCTGGTTACAAAACAGAACATTCTTGGAAGAATTAATGAATGAATGCTGAGTTTCTGAGCCAGTGTTTACAAATCAAATCTCASAGTACACAGGTGGCAAGGGACAATAAAAAGTCTAATTCTAAATYAGGGCCACCAAAGGAGGAGCTTGGAAGCTGGTTCATATTTTGAATAACTTTTTTTTCCTATTATGTGTGAGCCAGTGTGGGATGTGAATGTATTTCCAATATCTTGTTCCAAATGCAAGATGACCTGCAGTGATTTTCAGTTTTGCATTGTGTTAGGACAGGCAGAGCCTTACYCCAGGGAAAGCATTATCAGCAGTGGCCCAAACAGGGAAACAGTGAAACTTAGAAAGAGAAAAGCAAAGTGCCTAAAGATAGACAAATTGTCTGGCTGGTCCAGACATTGTTTTCTTATCTCTGACTAAGCTGGGGAAGTAGATTTGTTGGTCTTGACAAGGAAGCCCTTTGTACATTGTGGGAGCAGGAGACCCTGGGGGCYGAGAACAATGGGCTTCCTTTGACACTGGGATGGATTACCCTCAGGAAGTGCATGTGGATTGCCCAGTGATTGAATTCCACTATTGCTTTTTCAGGATCATCTAATTATATTACAGACTCTATCCTGCTCCTTTAAATGGCCACAATCTCTTACCACAGTAATGAAATAACCACTGCTCACAAKAATGGTATTTTTGTGATGGGCTTTGCAGCCAGAGCTGGAGCATTTTCTGCTCTGGCAGCAGAGGCAACCACAGGGATGTGGTGGCACATCCATGCAGGCAGGTGCTGTGGGTCTGTCCCTCCTGTCCCTGCTCCCAGCTGCCTAAACCACCTTGGCAGGAGGAGTCTGTGGGAGGAGAGAGCTCTGAGCTGCTCCTCAACCAGCAGTGAAATGGTTTTGGGGGAWAAAATGGAAAAAACAGCAGGGCAGGGCTGGGTTCCTGCAGCATCAGCAGCTGCTCTGGATTTGGGGACACTCTTCTCAGAGTTAGAGGGGACATCACTTGTATAAAACACTGAGGTTGGATGGAGCAGCTCACAGGGAGCCCAGGGCTCCTTCACCAGCCTCACAACAATCCAAACTGCCTGAGCCTGCCAGCAGAACACTGCTCCCCTCACACCCAGCATCTTGCAGACTCCAGCCTTCTTTCTTAAGCAATCTGGTTTAGCAAAGTTTGCCCTTTCCCTTTTCCCCACAATATTTGTCTCCAGGGAGATGCCAGCTTGCCCCACAGCTGTTGCATTCATGGAAAACCTTGAGCAGGTCACCCTGCATTGCCCAAGGCCTGCCCCCAGCTTGCATCTTGCACAAACAGGCCCTTGTGGAGAACAAAGGGGATTCGTGGCTGTTTGCTTACAAACTTTTCAAAGCACAACTGTAATTTATGGGAGATTTCCCTTTCCTGTCACCAGAGCTGGAGCTGGAGGACAGTTCTGTGTTGCTTGCTGTGGTTATGTGCACACAGCCCTGGGATGCTGAGCTACCAAGGACATTTCCTTGCACAGATGTTGTGGATTTTTTTATTTTTTTTATTTTTTTTGTGCTGAAAATGATGAATTCCAGAGATCATAAAAGCTAAAAAGCTGTCAGCAGAGAGCTTGTGGTTCAGGGCAAGGAAAGGCAGCTGCTGGGAGCACCTCTCCCTGCAGGGCCCCTGCAGTGACCTCCACCTCTGGCAGGGGATCAGTGAGGAGGAGGAGGAGTGGGATGTCAGAGCAGGAGGGAGCTCCCACACGGGGTCAGTGAGAGCAGAGAGGGCTGAGATGTTTTTGAATGAATCTGCTCCCAGAGAGTTAAGGGTTTGTGAACAGAGGCCATGGGAGTGGTTTACAAGAGATGCTTTACTAAAAAGAGAACTCAAACTGACAGAAATTACTCCCGGCCATTGCTACCTTGATATTTCACTATCTAATGAAATCAGTATTTTTTCTGATTTGCACAAAACCAGTGTGTGACTTTTACAGCCCAGTTGGAGAGGAGACAGACCCATGGGTAAATGATTCCTCCTTTCCAACTGACCTTTTGCTCCCGGGGATTAAAATCTCCACTTTATTTACAAACATCAACTCACTGAATGAGCTGCTGAGGGCTGCAACTGTTGACGGATGCTAAGGTCATCTGAAACATCAAAGCAAAGGCTATTTATGAGCAAGGATGGGAAAAACATGGCAAGCTGCCTCTCTTCCTCCCCAGCCATGTGCTGCAGCCACTGTGAGAGGATTTCAGCAGCACAGGCTGCARCTTTATGGGCTGGAGATGAAATACCCAGGGTGGTCTGGATGGCAGCAAACACAAATCTCCTGGTTCCTCAGAGCTTCWGGTGCCACTGAGCCCTGGGCAGGGGAGAAATGAGGCAGTGCAAATGCAGGAGGGGAGGAGAAGGAGGATGAAGAGGAGGAGGATGAGAAGGAATACTGTCTCTTATACACATCTAGATGTGTATAAGAGACAGGGATGAGGATGAGGAGGATGAGGAGGAGGAAAAGGATAAGGAGGATGAGGACAAGGTAGAGGAGGATGAGGAGGAGGAGGAGGATGAGGATAAGGAGAAGGAGGAAAAGGATGAAGCGGATGAGGAGGATGAGGATGATGATGAAGAGGATGAGGCTGTTGTTGCCCCTGGGTTGGGAGCATCAGGCTGGGCTGGATGTTGAAGGCTCTGTGTCAGCGTTACCCACTGGGCTGTCCCACCCAATTAAAGCAGTTAAAGTCACTTCCAGAAGCAGCCAAAATGGCTTTATCAGGATCAACAAAACGATCTGAAATCCCTGCTCATTCCTCACTTTATGTGAGCAGGGAGATCCTTTATCCCCTCAGCCCCAGGAGCTAAATCAGAGATGTCCCCTTGACATTCTCTCCCTCAGCTTTTTCCCACAAAAAGCACCAGCCAGGATTCTYCCCCCATCAGTTTAGATTTCTTTCAGTCCTATTTGAATCAAAAAGTGGTTTGTTATTTTCCATTTAATTTTGATTTTTATTTATTTATTTGTTTATTTATTTATTTTTACCTCGCAGATTGAAAAGATTAAAAGGGGCAATTCATTTTTTTTCAGATAAATTATTTCCCTGAACTTTCTTGGTCAAGAACTGCAATAGATTTCAGGTTCACACAAGCAACTGCTCTCTGTTTTTCTTGCAAAAAATCCAAATTAAACACACAAATCAAGGGTATCAGTAGCTTAGAATCTTGTCAGAAACCATAAATAACATGCAGTTTATTCCAAAGAAGCATATTTTGGAAAATAGTTTCACATTTCAAAAAGGCTACAGGGTGGTGCAAAAGGAGAGGAAAACTGGGCACAGTTTCCTCTTGTTCCCACTCCTTTCATTACGTTTTACCTTGACATTTGCAATTTACCAGATAAATGATTTGCACCAAAATGGGAATATTTCCATAGATGAGGGAGGATGGGCAGCATCCAGAAGAATACTTGGGAGGTTTGTTCCTTCTGGGTTTGGCTCCTGACCTCAGAGGGCTATTTCTCCTGTGCATGGCACTCAAAAATAGCTCCCAGSATATATTGGGCTGAATAGCCACCAAAAAAGGGCATTTGTATTAAAAAGCACTAATACGTCAATCTCCCCAGGCATAACAACCTTTCAGCTTTGTTTGGCAGTTGAGAAACTGAATTTCTGTTTTTACTTCGAGAAGGGAGCTGAGCCTGGAGTTGGTTCAGAGTTTTTTACTTCTCTCAGAGTTGGCTTTGTGGTAAAACTTCTCCCTGGAGCCTGGGGTAGATGTCAGATCCCCCAAATGGACCCTCTGCAGTTCCTGCTGGGAAAAGCAGGCTGTTTGCTTTGCAAGCACAGGTCCCACATCRTGKCAACCCTTGGGAACGTTTYCCCTCAGGWCCTTGCACTTTGCCACACCTCAGGCTCTTGGGAGCACACCTTCCTTTAAATGTGGGCTGAGAAAGAGCAAATGAGCCTCTAAACTCATGGAGCCACAGAGGGGATACTCAGCCACACCATTTCTTCCAAAACTATTGGCTTTTCTCTCAAACTCATGTCCTGCCTTAGGCCTTACATCTCCATCACACCCCAAACAAAAAGGGCCTCCATTCTCCACATGAGGACTGTGGGTCYTTGCACTTTGCCACACCTCAGGCTCTTGGGAGCACACCTTCCTTTAAATGTGGGCTGAGAAAGAGCAAATGAGCCTCTAAACTCATGGAGCCAAAGAAGGGACACTCAGCCACACCATTTCTTACCATTTCCTCCAAAACTGTTGGCTTTTCTCTCAAGCTCACGTCCTGCCTTAGGCCTTACATCTTCATCACACCCCAAACAAAAAGGGCCTCCACCTCTCCACATGAAGACTGTGGGATTTTTTCACTTTTCCAAAGCCATCTTCCAAAAAAACCCCAAATTACAAGCTCAGAACACTTCAGTAATGTTCAGGTGAAGGTCACTGTAAGGGTAGAAAAGCAGAGGATTTTGGCAGCACAGGGTTTTAAGCACTTTAAGTAATTCCCATTGAAGGAGGCCTCGTATGTGCAAACTTCCAGATGGGCTGTAGGGTTTTGCTGGTTTGGGATCTTGGACCTCAAAGCACACAAAGGAGAGATCTGTCAGGCTTCAGATGAACCACAAGGGCAAATTTAATCTGCTTAGAAATGTGCAGCTGACTTGATACAGATTTTCTGGTGCACAGATCAAAGCCAGCACTGCACGCTGGGCTGGCTGAGTCCCCATGTGGGAAATAGATGGAGGAAAATGAGCAGAAATATGGAAACTGTGAATGGGGCTTCAATATTTGATAGATCCCCTCATTTGGTAAAGAAACCCTGGGAGAAAGGAGAAGGGAATGCAGGAATTTTGTTGCTGAGCTRTGCCTGCTTCAGACAAACTCCAAAACTGCTCCAACCACCGGCCTGAGTGGTTTGCTGCCAACTTCTTTCACCTCCTTGGAGAAAATTCATTTTTTCAGCCTTCTGGGGGAAATGGTCAGGCAGRAATGACTCCAGCCTGGAGAGGATGGGATGGCTTTTACACTCACAGCATTGATATGGCATTTACAGTGTAGAACTATTCAAAGGGCTTGGGGTTTAAGCTGTGTGGCTCTCCAAGGGTGCTGTTGAAATGAAAAAGGGAAAATGAAGCTTTTTTTGAGGGTTCTGGTGTGTTGGGAGTGTCTGTGCTGTGCTGCAGTGCTCCTGGCACAGACAGGGCACAGCCAGAGCTCTCTGTGAACCCCTGAGTGACAATGCCTGACCTGCAGGGTGCTTCCATCAGCCTCTCCCTCCTTCTCCCAGAGCAGGCAGGGAAAACTTGGTGCCTTTCTGGGCCTCTTGATCTAAGGAATTAAATAGTTTGTGGGAGAATTTAAGTGGCAAAATTGAAATGTTCCCAGAGCAAGGATTTGAAGATCCCTTGTTTCTGTGAGCTGTCATAAASCAGGACTCTGCAGCCTTCCCCAGACAGGACCTTGACAGCAATCAATATCTAGAAAAATGAAGCCAATTGTTGGCAGCAGGATTTAATATCTCTTTGATATGGTGCTTTATTTTATTTCTGTGCCTGGCTGTCATCTGCTGGGACAAGATCTGGGAGGAGTGGAACAAAATCCAATTTTTTGTTGCACTTCCACAGAATGACCAAGTTTGTTTTGCACCGTGAGATGAGCCACAGAATAACTGCTCAGTCCTCCCTTTGTCCCCCATCCCCAAATTCCTGAATTCCTCTGAAAGGTCAAATACAGCTCTGCTTTGACCTGGAAAACAAGATATGTCTAACGGATTTTTAAGGATTAACTTTTCCAAGGTGCATTATTTAAGTCATTACYCCAGTGCTCAGCTGAACTGTCAGATTTGGGCTGTGTTGGGATACTTGGGATAATCTCCAATTAGACACAACAGATTCTGCTGGGAAGGCAGACAGAAATCAGGTAGTGCCCAGCTCAGAGGCTGAGTTTTAACYTTAAAACCAGTATTATTTCCTATATTAATTATAAATAATATTATAATTACAGTTAATATATTAATAAAAATTAAGTCATATTATATTAATAATTATTAATAAATAATGTAAAATTAATAGAAATTAYAAAATAAATATTAATAAATGCCCTCATTGTGTTGACAACAGCTTCACCTGGGATTCAGAAAGGTGATAAAGACAACATTCTGTTTTTTTAAACATTTTTTAACATTTTGTTTACAAACTCTCCCCTTCTCCCTCCAGGAAAATGTGTGTTTAGTAAATAATTCTGATGACATGAGCACATTTTATTGTTTGAGTTAAATTAATGYCATAGACTTAATTAGTTACACATTTCCCTGGCAGGAAATGGGGAGCAATTAGAACCACTGCATTAAAACACCCCTCAGCTCCTGCTCCTTTGCAGATGATTCCAATTTGGCTCATCTGCATTTCCCTGGGAGTGCTCTCAGCAGAGATGCTGGAGGAGCAGCGCAGGATGAAAAAAGTAACACAAAGTGACATTTGCAGGTCCTGCCATGTGTGCCCACACCTGGAGCAAGAGCTCTGCATCCTCCCATCCTCATCCTCCCCTACAACAAGGGGATAACTAGCCCCTTGTTCAGCTGTGTCCCTGCCAGGGTGGCATGAGGAGCAGGAGAGGCCTTTGGCTGAACCGAAACATCCCTGAATTCTCAGCAGCTTCCAGCACAAACCCAAACCACAGTTGGTGCCACGTGAAGGAGATGAGCTCTGTGCCAGCCCAAAGCAGCACACCCAGGCTCCCTGACTCTCCCTGTGTCATCCTTCTGTCCCCAGAAGGAAAACCACACCTATTTCTGCATACACCTGTGTTTGAACAGACAGGTGTCAGTCGCAGACATCCTTTTCACTTAAATCCTTTCTTTAGGATTTTTTCCTTCTGAGAAGCTGTGGCCTCAGAACCAGACATAAACGATAGGTTATCTGCTGCTGTGGAATGCAACAGGTCAGTCTGGATTGGCCCATCTTGGATGTTTAGRAATAATGGCCAATCCAGAACTGAGAGCTCTCTCGGACACAGTCTGAGAGAGCAGGGTTTGTTATCATTCTTTACTTTTCTATTCTTAGGTAGCTTAGCAGCTTCTGGAAACTCTCATTTCCTTTTAGTATAGTTATAATAGATGTATATATCATAAAATAATGAATCAAGCCTCCTGATAATGGAGCCAACCTTCTCGTCTCTTCCTTCACCCAAAAACCCTTGTGACAAACGTCACAGGTGTCTGCTAAGGAAGGCAGGAGCCTCCCCTGAAATGGAAAATGTACAGCCCCTCCCTCCCAGTTGTTATAAATTTGAAATTAAGTGGGGGGGCACTCAGGCAAAGATATGGGAGCAGGAATTACAGTTCTTTATTAGGGAAGAAAATAGAAATAAAATAAGCAATGCAGTGATACAAAACAATGCTGCCAGAGTCAGAAGAGGAGCTGACCCGCTGTGTGTCAGGGTGGTGGCACAGTCCCATCCCATGGTGGCTCAGCCCTCCTGCAGTGCCAGCTGTGCTTCTGCTGGAGCAGGGATCCTTTAGAAGGGTGTAGTCTTCCTCTGAAGATCCAGTGGAAAAGGCAGCTGTTCCTCTGGGAATCCACTGGAAAAGGCTGTTCTGGTGTCCCAAAACCTCAGATTGTATCCAGGTAGGAATGCTTGGCTCCTCCCCCCAGGCAAAGCATCTCCCAATCAGATGATGAAATTTTATCAGCCATTTTATTTTATTTATTTGTTATTTATTTTATTTTTATTTTATTTTTTATTTTTTAAATGTAGTGACACTCACTGGCCGTGAACAGAAGAGATCTCCTGGAGGGAGGATTGGTTGTGGAAGAGATAAAGCAAACTGCCCACTGAACAGGAGATAACTGCCCCACCTCTAATAGATGATAACTAGAATACACATAACCTTGCAATCTAGGACAGCCTGTGCAGTGTCAGCCCTCTGGTGTCACCTGTCACCTACAGCTCCAAAATAACATCCTCTCCCTTTACAGYGTTGTTTCATAATCAGAACAAGCAGAGGAACAGAGAAGGCTCCAGGAGCTGACAGAAAGGGTTTCAGCTTGCTCCCAGGATAATGAGGAAGATGTGCTGCTCATTTCAGTTCAGGGCCTCTTTGAAATGAGCTGAGCCACTTAATTAATGAACATATTTAAAACAAGGAATGGAGGGATAAAAATCACTGAGAGGTGCAATTATTTTGACAGATGCTGCAAGTGAGGTCCTGTAATTCCTCACAGAMGGATTGTGCAGAGCTAATTGCAATGACGTGATTCCACAAACAGGCTCCTCTGGGGGACTCCTTTGCTTTGGGGGGATTTGGTCCTTCACTGGGGCTTCATTCAGGGCCTTCTGAGACCTCACCAAAAGCTGAAAAGTGTTGTTTTATAAGATAATATGGGATGAGAGCAACYGGTGCAGTTTGGGTTAGTGAGCTGAGATCTTGGCACCCTGGCCCCTGGTTGTGTTGCTGTTGAACAATGAAAGGCACATCCAGACAGGCACAAACATGGCCTGAACCATCCCTGGGACACCTTCATGGTGCCATGTCTGACAAATGGCCCGGGGCAAGGGCTTGTGAACCTTCCAGCCAAAGGTGGGCACTGAAATTCTTTAACTGCCCCTGCAAACTGAGARCAGCACATCTGGAGAGCCAAACTCCTCCTCAAAGCACTTATCTGTGATTTATGCCACCTCAAGCTTTTAATCCCCCTCATAAGTCAAAACACAGAGTTTTCTCYTTTTTTCAGAGTACCCTAGGTAGTCACACAAAGCTCAGAATAAACCTCAGACTCCCTGAATCCCAGCTGCTCTGAGATTCCTGCTTTAAACTCARAGCCTTGCCTTAAATTCAAACTCAGGCTTGCCTCATGCAAGTGTAAATCTCAGAGTTGTGGAGTCTTAGAAATCAGGGCTCAAACTTTCTCAAGAAATTTGCCATTTGAGGATGAATATAGAGAGAAGTGCTCATTTTGAGTGAGGTCTGATTTTGTTTGGAAATTAAATCTATTTACACAAGCTCTTTGCAGCTTAACAGCCATGGGTAAACCTCCTGTAACCCCACATGGCACTATCAGTTCTGTTTGAGAAGGTACTGAAAGCTGGAAAAACTCACATTTTCTAATTTCAGAGACTTGTTTGCTTTCCTATTTGATAGCATCCTATCTCTTCTGATGCTCCATTTCTTCCATTTCCAGTTAAGAATGGCTCCTCCATTACTCCAGGACTATCAAATATTGCAAAAGATGAATTACATGGAAATAGATGTTTGGTACTTTGTTAATGCTACWGTGCAGTAACAATCCAAAAAGCATTATAAAGACTCTAAAAGCCACTCAGAAAAAGAGATAACATTCATTTAATTTATTTTAGTGATGCTGTGTCATTCTCAAATGTCACACAGCATTTTCCCTTCTTTTAAAGGCAATTGAGGATCTGACTGCAATTCTGATACCCATTCTGCCACAACTGTTGATTTAACTTGAAACTGTGAGTGTTTTTATGGTGCAGAAAATGTCACAATAGAAACATCCAGAGCTGCAGGATCTGCAAGCACAGCATGGCACTGCAAACTGGAACTGGGCTTGGGCTCAGACACACTCTAGAATTACACTGGGAGATGCCTTTGCTGAGACTTTTAAGGGTGTTTTGGACATTTTTAAAGAATTCAGCTGCCCCAGTTGAAGTAAGGAGCTTTTTCAGCTAAGATATTGTGGTGTTCATGCATAAGATGATTTTTAACCGGAGGAAGAGGATGGAGAGTGTTTGCTGAGTACACTTGTCCATGGAGCGAGTTGTGAAACATCTGGGTGAACAAACTGAGAGCAAGGAGAGTTTTGCTTTGAAAGGGTAATTGACAATAAAGTGCAGACTGGGCCCTCAGCAGCACCTGGGTGTGACAGTGTTCACAGGGGTCTGAGGATGAGGGAAGAGATGAGGATCTGACTCCATGTTTCAGAAGGCTTGATTTATTATTTTATTATATATAGTATATTAAAACTATACTAAAAGAATAGAAGAAAGGATTTCATCAGAAGGCTAGCTAAGAATAGAAGAAGAAGGAATGAATATCAAAGGCTTGTGGCTTGGACAGAGAGTCCAAGCCAGCTGACTGTGATTGGCCATTAATTAGAAACAACCACATGAGACCAATCACAGATCCCCCTGTTGCATTCCACAGCAGCAGATAACCATTGTTTACATTTTGTTCCTGAGGCCTCTCAGCTTCTCAGGAGAAAAAAATCCTAAGGAAAGGATTTTTCAGAAAATATCATGGCTACACCTGGGTGCTCAGCCACAGCCCAGCCCTCCAGGTTGTTTTCCTGCAATTCTCCTTGGTGCAGCCTCTGTGATTTCCTGGGGCAGTGCCTCTTTTCCTGGCCTTCCACAGCACTGATTAGAGCCAGCTCAGGGCTGAGCTGTGCCTTTCCCATCCCACTGACAGCCCCTGGCTCAGGTTTGTCCCTGCAGACACAAACTACATCTCCCACAGTTGTCCCAGAGTTTTCACTATAGGACATGAAATAAAACAATGTGGACACTGGAATCTCCAAGGTAAAAAGAGGGAAGTTTAATTTCTGACTCCAACATTTATAGATTTTCAAAAGTGACAGTGGATTGGAGGGTGACAGTGCCACCTCTCCAATGACAAACCAACAGTCCATCAAATTTCTCCTCCTCCAGAAAAGAAYGCAAAACAAGAAGTATTTACAAATGAAAAGTGTGAGGAAGTTTGTTACAAGAATGTAAAACAACAGAAGGCTGAGAAGAACTTAAAAAAGCAGGGTGACAGAGAGTGGCACAGATGCAAGGCAAAGACTATTTAATTTCTTTTATGGGATACTGATTTTTCTAAATGCATGCCCTGCTATTGATGTCTGGCCATTTTTACCACTGGGTATCCACCTGGGATCAGAAGATGCTGCACAGAGCCCTGTTTACTGCAGCTGGATGTGTGAACAGCTGAGGACAAAGAACTTTCTCCCAGAAATCTGTGTTAAAAGGAACATCCTTCAATGGTAACCTGAAGAAGCACAGCCACTGTATTAACACAACATCATTAAAAAGTACTTAGGATGAATTTCCACTGGAGCCCCTTCCCACAGAGCAGTCCCAGCTGCAATGAAAGGACTGTGGTGCTTTCACTGCCTCTGCTCTTCCACAGCTGAGTGTGTCAAGCCCCTTCACCTTAAAATCTGTCTCCAGAGATACAAAGTCAGTGGAAATGTAAAAGGAGTTACTGATTAGGTTTGTAATTAGCCAAAGGAAGCAGTATAGGTTAAGGACACGCACCCCTCCAGCTGCTGATGTAAACAAGCACTTCATGGTATTAAAGCATTTTCAGTGTGCACTAAACATGGGAAAAGCTCTTCAGAAAGCTTGTACAAAATAAGGGATTTATTTACTAATTCTCAGACACCTGCTGGTGGGAGGTGTCTGATTTGCAGCATCCCCAAGGAATCAAACACACTGTGGTGCCATGGCAGAGACCTAATTCTGTCCTTTTTCATCCACAATTAACCTTACAGATTAAACAGGAAGGGATCTAGCACAAAAGTGCTGCAGAGAGACAAGGGCAAAACAGAGCCAGAAAAGTCTCCTTTCATTGCAGAGCTCCTGTGAGCAAAGAGGGAAATCAGGAAACCAAATCTGAGCCTCTTTCTGCTAGCCTGACTCATCAGGTGAGTGGTCACAAATGGGAAATTCAGTTTATAGCAACAGGCAGGGATTTGGGCACTCACTTGTTAACTCACACTGCAGCTTTAAAGCAAAGTTTTAGCAGCTTCGAGGRGAGGGAAATAAAAAGAAGTGGAAAATATGTTGCTGTAGAAGAGAAGCATTTAGAGAACGTCTGTTGGAGGCAAAATGTGGAAATAAACAAATTCTTGTAGACACTGCCCTCATGCTGCCTTTTAATTGAACTACATAGATCAAGGAGTGCCACGGGGAAGGGAAAAACAAACCAGTGAGGAATTTAAATGAGTTTTAGGGAGGAATTAGGAAAGTCACCACCAAGCCAGGCCCCAGCTGTAAATATCACTGATCTGAGGACCCTGATATTCTGAATTTTCACATCTCTGGCTCAGAGCAGACCCTGGGGCAGCTCAGCCCCCTCAAGGCAGACCCCACACCCTTCTCTCCTGTGTTCTGGGTGTTGTTCTGGTCCCTCCTGCGCTGCTGCCACATCTCCCATGGAACTCCAGCCAGCCTTCCCCAGGATGTCTGGCTCCTACCCCAACCCCTGAGTCCTTCTTGTTTGGGGCTGATAATCCTTCCAGACCCAAACACACACTCTGGAAAGACTCTGGCTTCAAAGGGGGCTGTGGGCCCCCAGGAAAAAAAATATAAATCCTTTGGTTCTAGGCTGGCACTTGTCAGGATTTTACCCATGATGAATGACCTAAAACCCAAATAAACCTCTTTCCTTGCCCAGTGCCATGAGGCCTGGGATTTAATTGGAGATCCCAGATGTTACCAGATAATATATAATTACAATGATCATCTTCTGATTAGACCAAAACCCAAAAAGCAACACTTGAGTGCCACTGAAGTCAGTGGGAGCTTTGCCAGCAGCTCCAAGCTGGCAGGATTTCACCCCACATTTCTTTCACAGCAGATTTAATTAGTGGTCGGTAATGAGGCACTCTTAAAATTCTCCACATCTGGGGAAAGAGAAACATGATTAGATTAGAGTGTACAGTTATAATTCACAAATAGGATTGTTAGAACTAGTTTTCCTCTGCTTTTTTTCTCCTTCTTTGCCAGGAATAACACAATTAAACTCAGCGTCTCCACACGTAATGGAGTGAGGAAGGACTGAAGTGAGGTGGTTGAGGAAAGCTGCTGACATGGGGGCCTGGTTTAGGGATTTGAGGGAATCCTGATTAATTATTTCATTTTAATTACACTACTTCATTATTAACTATTTCTGATTATTTCAGAGAAAGTTGCAAATTAACCACAAATCATCCCAGAACAGGTGGAAAACAAACCAAGAGGAAACTAGGCAAAAAGTGAAATCTGCTCGTGAGAGAAGCTCAAGCAACAAGATTGCACGTGTGGGGTGAYGAACAGAAGAAGTTCAGCAATCTGGCATGTAATTTTCATATTTCTTGGGAAAAAAACCCAAACAGAACAAGTTTGTCCATATTTGAGAATTCCACAGGAACCTATTTCTTTGGTTCCCTCAGGAAAAATTCTTTTGGTCATCTCAAACTCCTCCAATATTCCAGGTCAGAAAAGAACAAAGGCTGGAAGCTGAGCTCCACAAAATGCTGTGACATAAAGCCAAAGTCAGACCCAAGCTGTAATAATGGCTGCAAATATGGATTTTGTTTCCATTTGCTTCCCTGAGTAAGTGCTCCCTGGTTTTCATTAGCATTTGGAAGAAATCATGCTGACTCCAAAGCAGTTAGGAGGGGAAGCCAGTAAATGGAACTTGGATTATGGGATCACTGGCTGGATTAAGCTGCCCAGAGAATGGCTACAACCTTCACTTTCACAAAGACTTTCCATTTGTGGATGCAAATGACTGGACAGCGTGGTTACAGCTGTATTATTATATCCAGGATATTTTTTTTTTCTCTTTCCCTTCTCAGAGGATTATTCCTTTTGCTTGGAATAAGGAGCAATAAAAAAAACGAGCAGGCTGTAAAACCCAATGATCTGGATGGAATTACCTCCAACCTGCTTCAAACAGCAAATGTCCATGCAACTTTCCTTAGTTCAAATCCACATTTTAATCTTGTYCCTGCCCTTCAAGCCTCCTTTGTGTGGGAAGGTGGTATTTGTTTCACTACACAGCCTGGAAGTATTGGGTTTCTGACCTGCCTTTGCTCAGTTAGCACCAAAAGGAGCAATCACATTCAGCAGAACTGTAAGATCAGATGTCATAAATAGTCTGGTGCCTTCACACTGCCCTGGAGGGATCCCATTTTCATCCTCATCAAGGTATAATTGTGCATATCTACCAATGTCACCTCCACAGGGAAAAAAAGTCAACCTTGCATTTTACACACGAGCTGAGATGCTGAAGAAAACTTCTGTCACTGTTGGCTGCTTAGCACAACCAGGCTCCCACAAAATTTACTTGAATCTGTTGTTGGCATCAGCTGGAATCTCATAAAACCTCACAAAAGTGGTTGACTTTGCATAAGCCTTTCCCTGCTTAGGAAGTACCTATCAAGAGTAGTTTGTGATGAATAGATTCATCTCTCTTCCCCAAAATGCTTGTGGAAATATGTGACCTTCAGGAAGGAAGGTGATGCTTTGGGCTCCAAGGCTGAGGAGCAAATGTTATTCAAGTATTTCATGTTGGCACTAGAAAGAAGCACTCTGCTACAGAGCATTCCCTGAATGATAAATTTGGGATTCAATCACATCAAATCATTCAAAGCAAACAGAAGCAGACTTCTGATATRGCTCCCCACCTCTACACAAACCATAAAATTKGTTTTATTCCTRTATAAAACCAATAGATATCCGTAAWGCTCGATGCATTGACTGGGGARTGCTGGATCCATCACCTGGAGGTGTTCCAGCCTCTCCCTGAGGAGCTGCACACATAACTGGAGAGATTTGATAACATTAAATTATAGAACTGTGCTCTGTCACTGTCTGGCCAGGCTGGAGCACCCCGAGGGAGTGAGGAGCAGAGCTGTTAAAAATTAACTGCTGCTGGGGTGCTGGCCTTTCCTCCAGGTCTGGGAACAAAGATGTTTCCCTCCAGCAGCAGGGCAGGGAGTCTGCAACTTCAGCAATTGCTTCTTTTTTTCCTCACGACTTTTCGTTCCTCGCCTCTCCTCTCAATTATTTTAACTCCTCAGAGAGCAATCACCTCTTCCAATGGAAGTGATGCCACAACTCCTGGGAGCACCAGCATGGCCCTAAAGAATATAAATCCTTCTCCCACTTTCTCTCTTAATCTCCACTAAATCCCCTTACATTATGCTGAATTAGATAACAGGGAGGGCATTAATATTTCCTCAGATAAGAAATAAGCTGCCCTGAGTTAAACAACCCCTATTATTTATATCCATGTGAACAACAACCATGAATTAGAAGTTGCTGGCTTTTTTCTTTGCTTTTTTTTTTCTTTTTTTTGCCTTTTTTTTTCTTTTTCTTTTTCTTTTTAAATATGGTGGCACATTAAAAAAACCAAACAAACTTGTGAAGCTGGGGCCAGAAGTTATTAAAGTAATGGGAAAAGCCTGATGGAACAAAGCTGATCCAGAACATGGATTGAGGAATATTATGTAACTATCAAATGTTTCCCAAAAGCAAGTGAATAGTGCCCTGAATCTGTGGGCATGACATCACCACCTCCTAAGAACTTAATTCCCACAGATCCATTGTATCTTGTGATTATTTACAGGGGAAGCACTGAGTGAGATTGTCTCCAGAGCACACGCTGCCATTAGGCTCAGGAAGTGCTGCTGCCTGTCAGGGCTTCAATAACTGGGTTTATGGGCTTCTCTTTTATTATCTCTGCTCCAAGATGTGAATCCCCACTGAATCCACCCACRTCTGCATGGGGGAATTGGCTGCTGGGGATGGCTTGGCTTTTTTTCAGCAATTTCCCTCTCAGGAGAGAGTTTCTGAACCAAGGTGGGAAAGGATCTTGAAATATTTTGTCCGAGACACAGATGGAAACCTTAAGAATGTAATTAGAAAAATACATTTATTTGACCTGACAGGTTAATCTGAACAGTAACTATGGATGACACAGCCCCAGGTAAAACAAAATTCATGTGGCAATTCAGCAGGAGCAGTTGATTAAAGAATTACCAAATAACCCCCATGAATCTGCATTTCTGAGGTCCAGCTCTAATTTCTCAGCAGTTAACTTAATGGCCAGCTGAAAGCCCAGTGCTCAGATGGTTCAACAGAATATTCATTCACCATCCACAAACACATAAACCAGGAGTTAGGAGGAAATTGTGGTACATATTGGAATTAGCAGGATCTGGGCAAACTACCTGTAATCATTTCTTTGATGGATGAGACTTTCCCCCCTTGGCAGACAGCACAGGTTGTAATGCTTCTGAATGTGCTTATTATTTTAAATTGTTTGTTCTATCATTGTCTCAGCAAATGAAGGGAAATGGGTTGTCAGGATCATGTACCTCTGGTTATCCAAACTGCTTGTTTAGCCTCAAAAAGYRCYTATTTTTCCTGTCCCTGAACAGAAATCTATTCTTCCCCCACAATATTTRCTAAGTGTTTTCTTGCAAAACAGAACAATYCTGAAAATAAGRATAAAKAGGAATTATTAACAAGGAAAGCAAGGGTTTTCCAGTCAGATTTCTGCACACTGTTATTTCTGTGGGGACTACAGTCCTCTGACTTGTTTATTCTAAAATAAAACTATAAATTGCATCCACCACTCTCAGTCCATCCCACGTATCCAGATTTCCTTCAAAGAAATGAACCTGTAACTCCCTGCTTATGGGAATAAATCACACAGACTCCATTTCCTTCATGGGGGAAAAACCCATTCTTTATTCACAAAACTCCTTTTATCCAGTTTTACAGACCTGGTGTGGGACTCCAACTGGTCAGGAGCTTTCTTGCCAATTACTTTATTGGTCAGTAACAAATTGTTATCCTGGATTGATTGGTCACTCAAACTCTCAGTGTGTACCTGCAGGAAAAGTTGTTTGTGAGAGATAGTTTTCATTTTTCTATCTGTGTAAAAACATTTTATACAGGTGTMAGTTGTTTTTTAGCCAGGAATAGATTGTTATGTTAATCAACTGTAGTCCCCAGAGAAATAACAACGTGCAAAAATCTGACTGGGAAGCCCTTGCTTTCTTTGTTACTAATTCCTCTTTATYCTTATTTTCAGGATTGTTCTGTTTTGTAAGAAAACACTTAGCAAATATTGTGGGGGGAGAATAGATTTTTGTTCAGGGACAGGAAAAATAGGCACTTTTTGAGGCTAAACATCAGGATTCTTTCACATGGGAACCTGCACAGTGCCAGCTTGGCAAGGCCAGCCCTGATTCTAGGAGACCAAGATTGATTTTGTGAAGCTTTTCTCTATGGTTTTTCTACCTTCCTGCAGCACCTGCTCCCCTGCAATTTCCACACMCTGGATAGAAATCCAGCTGCAAAGGCTTCACTGCAGCAGGCAGGGAGATCCTGTTCATCATCCCCATCTCCAGAGCTGCAGCCACACAAATCTCTGCAGGTCTGGGGGTGAGCTCACAGAGGGGACGTGTCCTCCCTCTCCCCTCCCAAATTCTCCCTCTCCCCTCCCAAATTCTCCCTCTCCCCTCCCAAATTCTCCCTCTCCCCTCCCAAATTCTCCCTTCCCCAGCCAGGAACCCCTGTTTGCACCAGCCCTGGAGGAGGTTTTGTGCGCTCAAGTGAAGAAATAGCCTGACAGACTGCTGCCCGTGTCTAATCCTGCAAATCAGCACCAATAATCATCTTAGCTCCCCAGCAGATCTATTTTTAATGAGTGCCACCCCCCAGCTGCCTCTGGGCTCCCAGCTCCAGATGTGCAGCCATTGGCTGTGGCTAATACTGGACTCTCACTGGGACCCTGTAATCCCTGGGGATTATTCACTGAGATGCTTCCCTCTTCTTTTTACATAACCAAGGGGACCTTTCTTATTTATCATCAGAGTGGAGTGGTTGCTAAATTCAGGCCACAAAAGCTGTTCTCTGCACTGACCCTCTGTACACTGATATTTATCCATTTATAAATACAATATACTGAATTTGGATAAATAGGCTCCTAATTCTGGGGCTTCCAGCTTTTCAGTTATTGTTACAATTAACAATATATATAACATAATATAATATAATATAATATAATATAATATAATATAATATAATATAATATAATATAATATAATATAATATAATATAATATATAAATATTTGTAATAGATAACATATATATTTATAATATATATAATATAATAATCTATAATATAATGTCTAATACACTATATACTATATATATTATATATGCTATATATAATATTATATAATATAGAATATTATATTATGTATCATATATTTTATAGATATAATATAGAAAAAAAATAAAATAGATATAATATATAATATATAATATATAAAATATATAATGTAGTCTATACATTATATAATATATAATATATAATATACTATATATTGTATACAATATATACTATTATCTCAAATAATATTTTATTTTAAAATTATATTATTTTATCATTTGCTTTTATTATAATATATTATTTTATTTTTATTTTTCTCCACTAGATTCAAAATTTTTCACTAGATTCAAATTCTCCCTTGGGGAAAATAAACCCCAGCTTTTACTCATAGCCCAAAYCTTATGTAACTCTTCAGGATATGATTCATACTACAACTGCATTGGGTGACAACTGAATTTTGAAAGACACACACACAGACATTGATGTTGTCTGCCAGCATCTCAATTTTCTTTGAAACACAYAAACTCTCACTGCCTTCCTTTGGCTGCAGGGGGAAATCTGTCAATGTTTTTAAAGTTCACTATGAAATACCTCCCTTGCCACAAGAAGTGAGTGGGAAGATTTTTCCTGTTSCCTGAAGAGCTGTAAGATTTTGGAAGAGTTTCATGTTGTGCATCAGGACAATCCATCATCACTTTGAAACTCCTCGAGGAAGAGAAATTCAGATTTCTTGTCATCGGTTCTGTGCGGCCAAAAACATTTTGTTCCCATGTGGAGCATCTCATTATTGAGATGGAGATACCTGGAATATTGACATGAAAAAATGAGCACTTTCTAAAAACCCACCAATTTTCTTAGTTYGATAGTTGTTTAAAATTTAATTGTAAAATTCCTTCAAAAATTTGTCRTTTATTAAAGGCAAAATCAGATTAATTTCAGGTGAGAATTGCTCAGGGTGACTATTTCATTAGGAATCAATGGGTTTGTGGGCTCAGTTACCAGGATTAGAGTGTCCAAATTAAAATGGACAATTGAGCAGGAGCCAGGGAGAACTCGTGGACCATGGTGTGGTGTTACCAGGGCAGGAGCTGGGGGAGGGCAGCTGGCTGATATCTGGTTACTGAAACACACACCTTTCTGCCCAGAAACCTTAAAAATATTAAATATTTCATATGGTTTAATTAAAGAAAATGCTGCTACGTTATTTTATTTTAAGGAATTTGTAATCAGGGGCATTCTGTTGTAAGAAAATAAAATAAAACAAGAGGAAATCTTTGGCTAATGGCCTTTTAAAACCCCCCTGTTACCAAATTGAAAATTAAAATTTGCACAATGGAAATAGAAAGGAATTGTTTGCTTGCCTTTGCTGTTTGGCTTCTATATATTGGCTAAGTTGTGCAGAATATTATTTCTATTCAGTCCTCCCCTCCCAATATTTCACTGTCACAGACCCAAWGGCCTCAGGATTTCAGCAGCCAATTCTCATACACTCATTTCAGCCTTAAAATCTCACTGCTAAGTCAATGTACATAATCCAGTGACAGATTGGGCTCTTACTGTGGAGACAGAAGAAATAATCAAGTGCAGGGCAGAAAATCCCAGACACCCACCTGACTTTAGTGCCAGGGAAAGCAGACAGCTCCTTRAATTACAGAGAACATGTCAACAAAYAGCAATAATGAGTGAACTATGGCCCAGAATGGCCTGAGCCCTGTGCCAGCACGGGGCTTGGCTTGCCCAGCTCTGCTCTAATCCTTCAGCTCGGTGCTCAGGGAGTGAGGAAACGCAGAGCTGGCACAAGGGTTGAGAGAGGTTTCTGAGGTAGCAGAGATGCTCTGTTGTGGGAACCCAGGACATTSCTCTGGCTGCTCTGGAGGACTCAAAACCCTGGCAGGGGCTCAGAGATCTTGGCATGGAGTCAMARACACCTGTGCCTTTGATTTTARCCYATGGAAACAATTACCAACTTTRTGTGAAGAKTTACAAGCCACAAGAGTCTGAGTAGAATGATAGTGARTTTTTCACAGGGTGAAAAAGTAGAATTTTGGGGTTTTTAGAATGGGGGTTCGAGAAGCAAGATGGAGGAATCCARGTGTGTTCTGTCCTTCTCCTTCTTCTCCTTCTTCTCCTTCTCCTTCTCCTTCTCCTTCTCCTTCTCCTTCTCCTTCTCCTTCTCCTTCTCCTTCTCCTTCTCCTTCTTCGTCTCTCTCCTTGTCCTCCATCTTCTGCTGGGATGGTGACACTTCTGGATTGGTTTAGAGCAGAGACAGACTGTCTAACATAGGTGATAGATATTGGGAAATTATTGTAAATAAAGTACAGGTAGTTTTTGTATAAAAAGCTGACACCACCCCAAGGGCAGGGACTGTGCCACAACCCAACCTGCTGGACAGATCTCAGCAGGTCAGAGAAAGAATGGAATGATAGAGAAAATAAACACCTTGAAAAGCAGAGATGAGGAATCTTGACTTCTTTGGTTGTGGGGCTGGGAAAAAAGAGACTTTCTGATACCTCAGGAGCTATTTCAAGCACAGAAAACCTGAGATGCTGTAATTTAAGGAGCCAGGAATGGAGTTGGAAACACTGCTAAAATTCCCAMTTTATTTGCATGCCTCCTGGGCTCTCCCCTCCTTTAAGGTCTCCCAGACTGGGTTAAGTCTGTGCTCCTCAGGCAGGATCGTTCCCTGGGGCTGTTGTTAAGCATCCTCCTCTCACACCTCCTGAAGCTCCACCAGGCTCCCTCTGTTTATTCCAAACTCACACACCAGATGGACACCCAGCTMTCCAAAGAGCTTTGCTCCAACACCCAGCCTCCAGCTTGGTTTTTTATTTTTTTTTTTATTATTTTTATTTYGAGGCAACCCCAGTAATGAAAATAAATGCCTGGGGCCTGACAGAAAGCAGGCGTTTGATTACATGARCAGCCAGTTTTCCAGCCAGGAGTGATAACAAATTAAATAGCCATCTGAAACGGGGAGTAATGAACCCAGGAATGCTGGCACAAGTTGCCATCTGTGTGTTGCTCACTGAGGATTCAGGCTCCAAAGGAACCTGGATGCAGCARAGTGTGTGACTGAGTGAGGGGCTGGCTTCAAACCTGTGGAGCAGCAGCAAAAACCCCCCAAAAAMCCCATAAAATGAGCAATAAACCATGTATTTAATTGCTTTGCTACAATAAAGGTAGAACATCCAATTCAAAATTAAATACATATATATATTTATATTMATGAAAAATATAAAATTAATTATATAAATTATTATTATTTATAATATATTTATATATAATATATATTTATATTTGTAATATAATATAAAATATATAAATAAATTATTCTTTATATAAATTATATATAATTAATTCACCAATTATATTTATATTTATACTTTATATTTATATATTATTAAAATATATATCTTGATATATATTTATGTTCATATATAAATATATATGAATATTTAATGTATATGTAAACATATTAGTATATAAATTATTATTTTATATTAGAGAATATATATTATAGTCTAACAATTCAATTATAATAATCCATTTATATATTATATATTATTTTATATATAATTTTATATATTATAATATATAGTATATATAATATARTATATAATTATATAATAKATAATATTATATAYAACTATATAKAATAATATAATTATTAAATATTGCACAAATTATTCTTATACAGTTATATTATACTTATAATATTATATATTATATTAATATATATTAATGAATATAATGAATATATCTGTGAACAAMCACACCCTTAAATAAAGTGATGAGCCAATTTTAATTTGCTCTGTTAGGAATCATGTCCTGCAGCAGATACAGCCAGCCTGTATTACTTCACAACAATTCATATTTAATCCTGAAGCAATCAAATGATGGTAAATCAGAGAAAAGATTGGACATGCATTTCTGACATGATGATTTTAGCAGCCCCTACAAGCAATGTTTCCCCTAAAAGGTGAATTTGTGTCTCTGAAATTCACAAGTTCCTGTGCAAAAGTTTACACAGCAAAGCAGATGAAGAAATATCAATTCTGACACATCAAATCCCACTTTTTGAGGTCTCCCAGCTCCCTGTCCAAGTGTTCAAGTCCTTTGCACCAGAGGAAGATTTGTGTGAAAATATTTTACCTGCAAACATTCTGCTAAATAAGGAAAAAGCCGGAATTTGGCAAAACACCTGCCCGGGCTGTGAGCAGCATTTTCCTTGTACAAAATATTTACTTTTAGGTTTCACAGCATAATACACAATTTAGGCCAGGTAACCAATATTTTCAATTTTATTTCCCACTCTTTGGTGCTTTCCCCGCTTCCTTTTAATTGCAGTTCTAGTTGGTGGCTCCAAGAGTTCTAATCCATAGGAAATAAAAAATAATAATAAAAAAYAAATTCAACATTAAGACTTCATCATTGCTGTGARAAGATTAAAAATCTAATCTAAACATACCTTTCAGAGCCAAGCAGGAGGTACAAGTGGGATAACATCTTTGGGTTTTTTCTCTAAACAAAATTTGCAAAGATTAATTTGTGATTTAGCTGCAGGTGTTGGCAATTGTGTTGTTAAGCACCTGCTCCATCCACATGAAATCCTGTTGGTGTGTTTGACTCAAATTTAAGTACAGGAAAAATTGTGTTCCTAAACAAGAGCTGCTGGGAGGGTATTTCACAGCAAGGCTGAATTTTAAATTGATTGATCTCCAAACTTCTCCATCAAAACTCCTTGCTCTGACACAAACAGTGTCAGAAAGATACTGACACAAATTCTGCATCAAAGACAAAAACAATTCTAGAAGACTTTGGTTGTTTCAGGCATTAAAGAAAAAACTGCAAACATTTTCTGATGGTTTCAGTACTGAAAAAAACATATTGTTAGAAKGTTCATTTTACTTTTCAAACAGAATCATATCCTGAAGAGTTAYATAAGGTTTGGGCTATGAGTAAAAGCTGGGGTTTATTTKCCCCCARGGRAAAWTTKSA
>NDFG01000372.1:102818-170162 GCA_002167245.1 Sporophila hypoxantha
AAAAAAAAWTATTTGAGRTAATATTAAATATTATGTATWATATTTTATTTTTAGGGMCAATGCCTTGGGGGACACAAAGGTGAGGCGGCACAGCCTGGAGGGAGAAGCTGCCCGTGGCAGATCTGCCATCCCTGGGGACTGAGCTGCTTCCTCACAGCCTGTGTGGCACCACGCTGTGCTCACTGATTGCTCAATTAATGCAGAGTTATTAATCAAGCCCTGCTCTCCCCACTCCTCTTCTGACTCTTGCACCCAAAGCCCCTTGTCCAAGCATCAGCTCCATGGCTCTGGAGGTGCTCCAGGTGAGCCCTCAGCAGCTGCCTGCTCTGCTCTCCTTACCAAGGAGCAACTTCTCCTCCCCACTCTGGCTGGGGATTCCCATATTTCCATCAGCCCTGTGTGTTCCATGTTCCACAGCTGATCCCAGGGCTGGCAGCTGAATGATCCCATCACCAGCACAGGGAATGTTCCTTTGGCTCCTGGTGTGRGCCAAAGTGCCCTTGGCTCTAAATACCTTCATGGAATCCAGGGCTGCCTTGTGCACCTTTGGGATTCCCCTGCACCAATTAACACTGCAATGCTAAAATATAATTACAGTGCTTTCATTCTAAGGGCTTAGACAATGTGGACCATTTGGCTGTACATACCTGAGTTCATCCAGTTGGATTTTTCCACCTTTCTGCACCCTAGATTGTCTTCTTCTACTTCCCCATGTGCTTTGTGGTGTCATTAGGRAAACAAACCAGTAAAACCTACTAATGATGCCATCCCCTCTGGCTTTATTACATTTTTCTGAGTAGATTTAGATGAGATATCAGGAAAAAAATTCTCCCTGTGAGGGTGGGGAGGTGCCCAAAGAAGCTGTGGCTGCCCCTGGATCCCTGGAATGTCCAAGGCCAGGTTGGACAGGGCTTGGAGCAGCCTGGGATGGTGAAAGGTGTCCCTGCCATGGCAGGGGTGGCACTGAATGAGCTTTAAAGTTCCTTTCCAACCCAAACCATTCCATGATTCCACAAATATGCTGAAATTTCTCATAATCCCATGGCAAAGGCACTCAGCCCAATTTAATTTTTCCTGTGCTGCTGTATTTTATTTTATTCTTATTTTTTTTTTAATATCTGGCCACCAGTTCCAGATGTCTCTARAAATGAGYAATTGAGCAGTGCCAAGCACCAGCAGTGTGCAGGCAGAACAGATGGCCATTCCCACAGCCTTGGACCTGCATCCTCCTGACGTGTGAGATGCCAACTGCAGGGCAGCAAAAAAAAAAAACAGGTATTGGACTTTTTTATTAACTTTCTGGGGTGAGTGACATTTTGCTGGAAGCCAGGCTATTTCTGGTTGCCATGTGTGCTGCTGCTCATCYCTAAATTGGAGATGAAGTTGTGGAAAGAGGTGGAAGCTCTTGTGGTGCAGCAGACAGCAGGAGGATGAAGGTCCCTGGTCTAGACAGGTGATGATAGAATCACATATTTTTAATTTAGTGTTGAAGGACACTTCTATCAGCACCAGCTATCAGTGGAYACATTCTGCTCTGTGAGAAAATAACCAATTATTGCAKCAATTCTRTACAAAGAAGTGGGATTGTACAAGTAGAAATGAATGATAATAAATATACAAAGAGATATTATGGACTTCTTGCATCTAAATGTGCAGATGAAAAGTTGCAGATAGATTTACATATAAAGGAAAAAATATCTAGATAGGCAATCACTTGTCAAGGTTTTAGTGCCTTGGTTCCTCTCATTAAATACAGCCACATTTTCTCTTAATTTTCATATTGAAATTAATCATTATKTCCTTGAAGTAAAAATAACAGGAAAATAAATTCAGCTTTCCTTAGCTTTGTGATTTAGCACCTTTGACCCATAGCAGGTTTTTCACAAAACCTTTCAACATCTCTGCAGAARGAAAACCTGAAATTGTGGCTGCACTTGTTTATTCCACAATTAAATAAAAATGTCTCTGTTTCCAGCAGAGTTCTCCATTCTCTCCATTACTAGAAGCACACACACTTGGATAATTTACACATGCTAAACATTCCTCTGTGGCATGTTAAACTAATTTCCTTTATCAATCTAACAGARCTAAAATTCACCTTGATGCTGAGTGATGACCACACGAGTTACTTGCGCAAACTCTGGTTCCTCATTTCTGAATCCTCCTCCTGATTTTAACTCATTCACCCTAAAAACTGGACACTTTAAATGGAAAGCTTTAGAAGTTCAGTAGTTAAGTTCCTGTGCTGAAATTCCAGCCAGGAGGATCCCAAATTTTGCTGCAGGGCTCCCACTGAGGTGGCACTGACAAATAAATGAGKGAATTTTGCCTGATGTTTTCTCCCATACAAAACATTGGCAGCAGTGTGCAGGGCCATGTCTTTGAGGCTGGGAGAGTGAGAGCTGAGAGCAYCCCTGAGAGTGCTTCCAGATACAGCCACATTGCACATTCTCAGCTAATTTGATAAAGATCATTTTCATTTTCCTGCCAGCCATTCTGTCTTTGGGAATTATTACCTCCAGTGCCAASCACAGGAGCACATTGTGCCAGGCAGCCCCTGCTCTGCAGGCTCAGCAGAATTCTGGGGTGCCTGAACTCTTACTAACTCCTGGAGGGACTGATCCTTCCCCTAAATGACACAAAATTCCCACTAGCCCTGGCAGAGCAGGATGAGGCTCTTTTTTTTGGCCTCATTCTACAAGGAGCCTGCACAACCCCATGGGTTCCCATCACTGCCATCTGAATTTGCTACCTGCAGCCCAAGGATGTAAAGAATATTCCAGAGAGTCTCTTGAAACATGCAGAGGGTAATAATGGTGGTGGGAGAGCTGGAAAACATCACTTGGAAGGCATTCTGGGCACTAAAAGCTGTTATTAAGCTGTAACTACACARAGTGATTTTCTGCCCTGCTCCTTGSAGTTCTCCACAAACACTGGACAAGGCTAGGAATGGCAGAAGGGGTTTGAAAACTGGAAAAAACCTGACAACTTCTTGTTAGTCTCTTTCTGAAGAGAGTTGAGCACTGGCAGCACAGGGATGGATCCATTTGTGGGCATGGGATGTTCTCAATTATCCCCYGTGGCAGCAGAGAAGGGATGGGCAGCAAGGGGAGAACTTGGACAAGTCCCTGTCAGGAAYGGGATAAAAGGGATTTACTCCTGCTTTGGGAGCAGGTCTGTGTGGCCTCTGGGARTTATTCCCATCCCTGTTTTTTACTGCTCTGTGTAAAAAGGCTCTGGGGCTGCCCAGAGGCAGCAGAGGTCCTGCCAAGGAGAGCCACTCCAGCCACAGGGCACAGGGGGCTGGTTCAGCTATTCCCATGCTCCTCAAGCAACTCATTAATGCAGAGTCAGGCTTTAAAAACCTCCTCCTTCAGTTCCATAAAAATCTTGGTGATGAACTCTCAGCTACCCAGAGCTCTGTGGGACARGAGTTTGGTTCAGAGTCTGAATCAAAATGCTTTGCAATTTGATTTTTCTCCTACTTACTCCAACTCACAAATAATTTCCAGTCGCTCTGCTGTTTATAAACCCCCACAGTCACGCTGTGCTCCATCCTCATGAAAACAACCACAGCACATGCACATGGCTCCCAGCACATGCATTTTTTTTGCCAGTGTGTGGCTTATGATGTGGCTACTTGCCAGGCTGCTGGCTTTCAGAAATTCCATCCATTCCCTTGTTCTGTCCTCTGAGGTGCTCACATCAGGCTGAATTAAATTTTAGGTATTCCAGTTCTGCTCCAATGATGCCATTTATTTTAGAAGGACATTAAAGAAGAAGGGGGAAAAAAAAACTCTTATTTTTTTTAAAAATTTGGGTCACACCACCAGAGCAAACAATGTTCTCCTGATCTACCTGCCTTTTTATTTTTTATTTTTTTTTTATATTTTACAATTCCATTACTTAAGTGTGGAGGACACAAAAAATCCAGTGGGAGCTTTAGAACAGTGAAGAAAATCCATCACTAAGCAAACTCCCAGTGAGAAGGGTGAGTGTTTTTGGGTGGCCACAAGGTGCTGAAATCAGGTTTGTAACCCCTTACTCAGTCAGAACAGGTGCTGTGGATCCCTTGGCTGATAAAAGAGTCTGATTTCTTATTATATTTATATTTATTTTTAGATTTACATTACTGTTTATATTTAACTTATATCTATATCTATATTTAACTCATATCTATTTTTATATTTAAATTATATCTATATCTATAGATCTAATTTATATTTGGTTTTACATTTACATTTACATTTATATTTACATTTATATTTATATTTACATCTATATTTATTTTTAATTTTACATTTATATTTATATTTAACTTATATCTATATTTATATTTAACTTATACCTATATCTATATTTATAGATCTAATTTATACTTTGTATTTATATTTATATTTATATTTATATTTATATTTATATTTATATTTATATTTATATTTATGTTCACATTGAGGACTAGAGAAGGCAGTAGAACAAGCTGGAGTTTCTCAGCTGGTCTTTCAGAATGGAGAGTTTTTAAGGACAGAGCAGGATGGATGGATAAAATAGTCCCAAACCTGGGATACACCCCTAGAGCCTGTATTCCAAACTCCAGTTTGCTGTGAGARCAGCACGTGTTGGAGAGGAAATCGTTGCTCAGTGCTCTCTGAGAAGCCTGATGAGAGGTAAGAGAGAGGCATGACCAGGTATCAGATGAAATTTCACTTCTTAGAGCAACAACTCCATTCAAAACCCACAGCRAGCGTTGCCTGAGGATAAACTGCACTGCAAGGGGGCACCTTGATCTCCCTTGGCACAGAACAAATGCTCTGCAGGGCATTCTGGCAGGGGGCTGTCAGCTGGAGTGTCAGACAAGGCAGAGGTTGAACCAGGATCAGGTTCCTGTGGCTGGATGAGCRCTGAGCTCCAGTGCCAGGTGTGCAGGGAGCCCAGCTGGGTTCCAGCCCCACACACTGGGCTCAGGGGGAACCTGAGACCCTCCCCTGCCCTGCCAACACCTCCAGTGCCAGCTCTAGGCCTTAACAGTGCAGCTCTTGTTCCCTGTGTTAGGAAAATCAATCCACAAACACCAGAGGTTTGTGTCCAAAAAGGAGACAGAGGAGTGCTTTTACTGTATTCCAATAAAGGCAGAGGCCATGGGGCATTCCCCTGGGGTCTCTCCAATGTTTGGAGGACTCAGCCTCCTTTTTATCCTAATTCCCCACATTTCCCTTCTCTCTTTCCCCATTTCTGAGGTACTTGAGAGGTTCAGACTTCCCAGAACACCTGATACCAGAGGTTTCCCTCTAATGTACAACCCTCCCTTTTCATTTTTAATTCTTATGGAATTTAGGGGTTTTTCCCCATTTCTGAGGTACTTGAGAGGTTCAGACTTCCCAAAACACCTGATACAAAAGATTTCCCTCTAATGTACAACCCTCCCTTTTCATTTTTAATTCTTGTGGAATTCAGGGGTTTTTCCCCATTTCTGAGGTACTTGAGAGGCTCAGACTTCCCAGAACTCCTGATACCAAAGATTTCCCTCTAATGTACAACCCTCCCTTTTCATTTTTAATTCTTATGGAATTTAGGGGTTTTTCTTYCCCATTGTTTCTTTCACCTTTCAATGTCTAATTTCATYTCTCAGCAAACCTAAAGTTTATTTGTAAAAGMAAATATCTTTTTCCATTCATCRATCAGTGGAAYCCTTCCCATTGTTTCTTTTATTTCTCAGTGCYGGTTTTATCTCCCAGCAGACCCACAGCTTGTTTGTAAAGAGAAATCTGCTATTTCTCTCACCTGCTCCCATTGCTGAAGCAATCTGCTTTTYCCTGGTCCTTTACAGATGTTTTATAAGTGCACAGGAATGGTTTCAAATATGATCCCTTTCCTTGGTTTCAAAGAAAAGCTAGCAGGAAGAAATAAAATATGTTTTAAAGGTATTGCACAGGCTGGGTGTAATAGCTACCACATAAATGTRTTGCAAAACTGCTCAGAGCTCTCAGTTCAGCCCAGAAATTGAGTTTTATTCTGACACTTTGTGTAAAAGGGAGATGACAGTGGTGCCAGCTTGCTGAACTTGTCAAAGAGATTATTTTGATTAATTTACTTCTGCCTTGCTCRCTCTTCTCCCAAGGGCTGGAGGAAACGGCCTCAGGTTGAGCCAGAGGAGGTTTAGATTTGAAAATATTTGAAATATTTGAAAAAAAATCTMYCYAGRAAGRGTTRTCWAGCAYTGGAACAGSCTGCTCAGGGCAGTGGTGGGGTCACYATTCCTGAAAATGTTCAAAACCCACGTGGAGGTGGCACCTGAGGGCTCAGTGGTGCTGGGCTCACAGCTGGACTTGGAGCTCTTTCCCAACCTYCTCAATCCTATAATTCTACAATTGTGCTGCTCCTGGGACTGCCAGCAGCATTAGAAATCTCTGATTTCTGTAAAGAATTATTCTGTAAATCACAATAAGTGCACCAGGAAAGTTTTCTTCTTCTCTGGACCCTTGGAAAGCCCCACTTCAGAGGGTGGCAGCCTGACTARTATCTGTGTTTGGAATTAAAACCTGTCCCTCAGGTGTCCCAGTTATTGGGCAAAATCTTCAGATGAACAGAGGTTTTTAGAGGACTACACAGCAATTAACTTTATTCTTGCTTTTCAAAATACACAGGTGACCTTTTAAAAATGTTATGGTTAAATAAAGAAGTTGGTGGATTTGTTATAAATTTAAAACCTGTGAACAATTCGCCCTGAGTCTTAAAGAGCGACAACTACAAAAGCTACATAATTAAAAAAGCAATGAGAATGTTTAAGAACTTCTCCAAAAAGTGTTTTGTTTTGTTCAGTGCTGGATCATTTTTTTTTGCCAGTGTGTAGCTTATGATGTGGCTACTTGCCAGGCTGCTGGCATTTCAAAATTCATCCCATTCNTTTTTTTTGCCAGTGTGTAGCTTATGATGTGGCTACTTGCCAGGCTGCTGGCATTTCAAAATTCATCCCATTCCCCTTGTTCTGTCCCTCTGAGGTGCTCACATCAGGCTGAAATTAAATTCTAGGTATTTTAGTTCTGCTCCATGATGTCATTTATTTTAGAAGGACATTTAAAGAAGAAGGGGGAAAAAGAAAATCTTATTTTTAAAAATTTGGGTCACGGTACCAGAGCAAACAATGTACTCCTGATCTATCCACTCTTTTTATTCTTTTTTTATATTTTACAATTCCATTACTTAATGTGGATAGACACAAAAAATCCAGTGGGAGCTTTAGAACAGTGAGAAAATTCATCGCTGAGCAAACTCACAGTGAGAGGGGTGAATGCTTTGGGTGGCCACAAGGTGCTGAAACCCCTTACTCAGATCAGAACAGGTGCTGTGGATCCCTTGGCTGATAAAAGGTTCTGATGTTTATTTATATTTATAGATCTAATTTATATACACATTGAGGATTAGAGAAGCAATAGAGCAAGCTGGAGTTTTTCAGCTGGTCTTTCAGAGATGAGTCCTGGATGGGTGCTGGCTCCACCTGAGGGAGCACAAGGAGCTCAGAGCTCTCAGAGAGGTCCCTGGCTGGATGGAGCAGAGAACAACAAACACCTTTCTTCAGAACAAACAAACTTCTTCAGAAACACACCAAAACCTTTCTTCAGAACAATTTCAAAAACCTTTCCTTCAGGAACAACCAAAAACCTTTCTTCATGAACAAAGCAAAAAACCTTTCTTCAGGAACAACCAAAAACCTTCTTCAGGAACACACCAAAAACCTTTCTCAGGAACACACAAAACCCTTTCTTCAGGAACACACCCAAAAACTTTCTTCAGGAACAAACCAAACACCCTTTCTTCAGGAACACACCAAAACCTTTTCTCAGGAGACAAACCAAACACATTTCTTCAGGAACAAACCAAACAACCTTTCTTCAGGAGCAAACCAAACACCTTTCTTCAGGAACACCACCAAAAACCTTTCTTCAAGAACAACCAAAAACCTTTCTTCAGCGAAACACACCAAAACCTTTCTCAGGAGCAAACAAACAACTCTTCAGGAACAACCGAAACCCTTTCTTCAGGACGAAACCAAAGAACCTTCTTCAGCAGGAACAAACCAAACACATTTCTTCAGGAACAAGCAAACACTCTTCTCAGGAAGCAAACCAAAAACCTTTCTTCGAGAACACGACCAAATATCTAGAACCAAACTTTCTTCAGGAACAAACACAAAACCATTTCTTCAGCGAACAACCAACACCTTCCTTCAGCCTGGGGAAGTGGCTGCTGCCAGCTGTGGTGGGAGTGGGTGCTTTTCCAAATATTTGCAGCAAAACCACCAATTCAGAGTGAGGCTGAGCCCTGGCCAAGGAAATCCATCCAAGCAGCACCACAAAGTCACCTCCTRTTTCTCAGTGGGTCTGAAGTCAAAAACAGTTTCCCGTTGGTTTTACTGGGTGTACACTTTAAAAAATACAAATTCACCTTCACAAACTTTGTCACATTGTCTTCAAAACTCCTGCCACTTACACAAACACCACCCCACAGTAAAATCTCAAAAATGTGAATATTTTGCTCAGCAAGTYTGGGGCTGCTGGGCCCAGGCTGCAGGCAGTCTGAGAGATGGACAGAAGTACATGTTCCTTCTTCTCTCTTTTTAGGTGCAAATATAATCCTGAAGATAATAAAATATTCATGATACTAAATATTTAAATTCTTCTACCCTGCTGGCCTGGGTACTTCTACATTCACCAAAAAAAGAAAAAAAGAAAAAAGAAAAAAAAAGGAGAAAAAGAGAGTTCTAAAAACTGAAAACGGAAACACAGTGAAACAGAAAAAATGTGTGTTCAGCAAACACAGGTGAGTGTTTAGGAAATTGTAGCTTTAGCCAAGCATTACCACTGAAACAGTGATGAATTTATTGCAAAGGAATGACAAGAAAAAAATCACAAGTAACTCTCAGGGTCTCAGGTGAGGGAACACTGCTTAAGAAGGGAACTGCACCTCTCTCAAAAAAAAAAGTGTTCTCAAATCTTTTTGGGCTGGCCTTTTAGCAGGAAACACTYTATGAAATGTGATTTAAGAACCACTAGATTGAGTTGACAATCACCTCTATAGATATTTATTTACTGAGACATCCAGATCTCCTTTCACACTTGATTTTTACCMGTTGGCATTTATGTTTTCCAGACAGAGCCAGAATTATCCACAAATCCTTGAAAAATCCATGAGAAAATGTTGATGTTGATATACTGAATATAGAAAACACATGAGCAAACATCTTCCAGATCTGCTATTAAACTAAAGTGATAAAGTTTATCCAACTCTGCAAACATAAAGGCAGGAAAATCCCAACAAATAACACGCCTGTAGARCCTTGGTAATTTTACTTTTAAATGCAAACCCAAAGCATTCAGAACAAATGGAGCATTTCTTTCATTTCCAGCCACATGGGTGATGCTGCATTAATATATGGGGCACATTTGAAGGACTTTGCTCCAGTATTAGGACTTTAAATAAAAGGTTTTGTTCCTTATTTCTTTCTCCCATTTTCTTTTGTTTGTGAGGGATTTTAACCCTTTATCTCTCCAAGGTTTTATTCTGCTTGATACAGCTGTAACCACAGCAGCAAGTCATTTCACCCCAAAATTGGTCTGGTTACTCATTGTGCTGTGATCAGCAACAAGAATTCAGAGCTCAGAGAAAAGAATCAATCAAGAGTAAATAATTCTCCAGAATAGCTGAAAAAAATACAGTTCGTGGGATCTGAACCCACCAGGAGCAAGTTACCCCACGCTGTGACATTCCTGAAATAATTTCCTTTTTTTAGGGTTTTCTAGGAAGGTGATCTATGGAAAGCCAGAGGGGTGAGAAGCTGTGTTACACAACTCTCCTTGCTCACGTTTCAAAATTGCTTCATCTGAGCCCAATCTGCCAGYGTCACCCACAGCCAGAGCTCTGCATCTGCCTGCCCATCTGAGAGCTTAATCTGCCTCTTTCATTAGATAATTACCGCAGGAGCCGCTAATATTGCCCATAATCGCCGGGCTTTTGTTAACACCTCTAAACCAGCCCAGCTCACGCATCAGTTTGCACGGAACCTGSAACTTTGTATTAAAGGAAGGACAAAAATTAGGGCTGAGCCTGAAMTTTGCTGCTTGTGAGCTCCGAGGCCACATCCAGAGCAGCCCTTTGGGTTCTCTGCTGTGAATAATCCACCAGGGGAATTGCTGCCCCCTGATTTCTCTSCTTAATCAAAGGGCATGAATTCTCTCAAAATAACTGTCTTGAAGCAGAAAATAACGTGGGACATCCCTTTAAAGGAAATTCTAACACTGAAATGCGATGCAGAAAATGATTTCTGCAGTTTGCAAATCAATGTTAAAGAGAAAACTCCTCATTCCTGCCTAGTGAGAGCCCAAAAATTTGTTAAAGGAACCAGAGCAATGATTTTTTTCCCCCTCACATTTCTCCAAATAATTTCTCACTCACCATTTGTGATCTATCTATATCCTAGAGTAGGTATGCACAAGTGTATTTATTTATGCACATGAAGATGTCAATACAAGCAATAAGAATTAAGAAAACGAAGTTATATAGTGTTAAATAGTAGAGACAAAGAAAGCTTCTTATCAAACATGCATGAAAGTGATCTAYACACAAATGGCAGCAAGGAAWTGTTCTTTRTATATCACCCTCTGCATGAAAATAMAAAGCTTTTGAAATGACATAAATAAGAGCATTTATCAAATTCCTCACTCRGTATAAAAATGATCTTTGCCAGGGCAGGAAAAACACTTTAAATCCTAAAAAGATGTTTATTTGGGTGTGGTTTTGGGCTCYGTTTTTTGAGTGCTGCTCTCCTGCAGGTCCAGAGGCGTCACATTCACATTCTCTCAAAAATCCCTTCTCCTTCCAGGATTTTTCTCCTGGGAAGCTGAGAAGCCTCAGAGAAAAGGAAAACAATTCTTATCTCATTTGCTTCTCCTGTGTTTTGCTCACACATGGAATGTGTTTGGAGATTGTTTACCCACAGGTGATTGTTCCATTGGATTCTGCTGTGAGTTGTTTTCACTCTTTGGCCAATCAGGGCCAAGCTGTCTCTGGAAAGAGTCACGAGTTTTCATTATTGTCTTTTTAGCCTTCTGTAAAGTATCCTTTCTGTAGTATAGCATAATAAATGTAATATAATATTGTATATATAATGTAATGTAAAAGATATAATATAATATAACATAACATAGCATAATATAATATGTAATAAAAATAATAATAAAAATGTAATATAAATATAATATATTAATAATTAATATAAATATAAAATGTATATAAATGTATAAATGTATACATATAAAATGTAATATAAATATAATATAATAATAATAAAAATGTAATAGAATATAATATAATAATATAATATAAGCCTTCTGAGCACATGGAGTCAGATTCCTCATTCCTCCCCTTGTCTGGGGGCAGCACAAACACAGTTCAGGGGCTGTGATGGATCCCTGCAGGAAGGGAGCCCCGGGCTCGGGTTTCAGCTTTGCCAGGGGCACAAAGCCAGGCAGGAGGGATGAGGGGGAGGAAGGAGGCAAACAACACCAGCCAGGTGACTCCAAACACGACACCAGAGAGGAGATGAGCTCCTTGATGACAGGCCCTGAAGCTCCTCTCCTGCCATGTCTCTTTCCATGACTCAACTTCTGGTTTTAATGATGCTCCCTCGCTGCTCGCGAGCCAGGAGAAGACATTAATCAAAGCACTGCTGCTTGATTAAAGCATTAATAATATATTTTACAGCAGCAGGGCTGTCTGTTAGAGGGAGGTTAAACTGTCTTTGGCAGGAGAGGTGTTTTCCTTCGTTAAATGTCAGGGGAGAAAAGTTCCAAAAACTGAGCAAAACCAAGATTTGGCAATGAGTAAAACTATTCTTGTCACCATAATTCTGCTGCCTCCAAAAAATTAAAAAAAAAGGGAAATGCACTAAATAGGAGGGGTTTTAACAGGGATTTGAGGTGATCTCACATTTCTGACCCCTTTTTTTTGGTTTTCCATAGAGAGAGGGGTCTCTCCTGCCAGAGGAGGTGCCACCCATGGGTGACCCAAGGGGGGATSATTGCTGTGGCTCAGTGCTGATTGCTTCCCTACCCCCCTGGAAACATTCCCAGTTATCCTGTGGGATAACTCACTGGATTAGGTCATTTTAGGAGCCCAACTCTCCTCCTCTGACAGAGTGGGGTATCTGTCATGGGTTAAAATTGCCAAGAATCAACTTGAATAACAGATAAATAAAAACAACTTTTCCTTAAAAAGAAYAAAATTAGCAACAGTGGGACAAGAMTGAAAAAGGATGAAGCAATGAAGAATATTAAGATTGACAGCAKTGTTCTCTTCCATTCATAAATGTGATGATTCCATTTGTTTTGCAATAATGATAYTTTGCACAAGTRAATGGTTTAAAAAAAGAAAATTAAATCAAAATGTGTCAATGCAATAAAAATGTTTCCCAATCCCTGGCCTGATTTTCTACTCACTTCAATCTCTTTTTGCTGGTGTAGTCCAATGGAATATAATAGCTTTGTTCTTCAGGGGATAAAATGAGATGCAGAAATGAAGTTACAAATGGAAATGATGCCAAAAAGTCACACCTTACTCTCCTGGGCAGTGTGTCAGATCTGGACACTGCCAGAAATCATATTTTTGTCTAGGYAAAAAGACAAATGAATAGACAAAAATTAAAGGTCAATTGTTAATCAGTATTAAACAACACCGGCTGAAATTATCCCAGATAGATATGACCAAGAAATTAACACCTAAAAACCAGAAATAAAAAAAAAACCAAAAACCAAAAAACCCTCATAGAAGGCTGAATGTCTTCATTTTACCTCCAGCATGGACCAGAYATTCCAGACTCTGCAACTTCAGGCACTCAGCTGGATTTATTCTTTACTGATGCAGGTACTAAAGCACTTCTCTCACTTAAAAAACTAAATTTCTAAATTTCAGAAATACAGGAATAATAAAKAGCACAGCATGGGACTGCTGTAAGAAAATGGAACTATGGGAACAGTCTCATGTATTTTCAAAGCAAATCTATCCACAAATTAATTTGGGTTTTTTTCCTCTTGTCCTTATCTGAAACAGATGTTACAAGGAATGCTGATAAAATCACTTTGCTGTCAATAATGAACTGTGAGGCAGATAACAGAGGTGGTTATGGCTTCTGCATAAAAATGACCAAACAGTAATTAAAAAATGCTAATCACATACCAACTGAAACTTTTTAGGGCTTTCTTATGATTTCTGCATCTTTAGTGGGTCACTCATGGGTCTGTGTTTCTGAAGAATCCTCACTCATACTAAAAGAGAACCCTTAGGGAAATCAAAGGGAGGGACAAGGTCTATTTTTTGTCTTTAAGTTAGCCTAAACAAACTAAACCATAGCCAAAAATATCTGGAGAAAAGAAAATTTGCTGCTCTTGTGACACATCCCCCTCACCTCAGCAGGATGAGATAAAGGACAATCACAAAGGGTGAGCTGCTCACCACAAAAGGGCCATAGGAAATCAGCATTCTGCATGCCTGGCATCAGCTGGTTAAAACTGATATTAAAAAACTTGAATTTAATGGAAATAAAAGGATATGGGAGTGCTTGTAGCTCCAGATTGCATCTCCAACTAGAGGAGCTCACCCTTCATAACAAATTCACTCCAGGTTCTGGCACAGAAAATCAGAACACTCATTGAACAAACAGCAAGTGTTGCACCCAGCTTTTTATTAGAGCTGTGAGTGTAATGAAATTAAAACCTTTTTAAAACAAGGTATTTTGAATCTTTTATAAAGGTGTGTGGCTTCTGACTACAAATCAGCARCCTGCTCTTGCTCTGAAGGCATGCCAGGAGAGATCCACGGTGTGAATSTGGCAGAACAAAGCYTCAGGAAAGCCAGGAATTAGCAGTKGAATTTATTATGAAAGGATGAAGTTCAAACATATAGCCATTAGCCAGCTAAGTCCATTGCAAATAGCTTCTGGAAGGAATTACAATTCCAGGGACTCATTAGCTTAAGATGTGTTAATAGCAGCCAAAGGGTTTTAGCGCCTGGAGTGAATTCAGAGCTGAAGCTGTGAGTGATGCTGACAGCTCCTCTTGCAGATGTTTCTGCAGGTGATGTGAGGCTCAGCACTGCTTCCTTGGAGCCTGGACCACCTTCCTTGGTGCCCTGGAAACACGGGGGGCTTCCCCTCCACCAGATCCTGTTTGCCTTGCTCATGTCCCCATTTTCTGCTCACACTCACAGGACACCAGCCAGGCTGCTGGAATCCAAAACGCAGGGAATTCTCACAACTTTGGTGCCCTGAAACACAGAAGCCTTCCATTTCTCCAGGCAGTGCTGGCAGATCCTGTTTGCCTTGTTCATGTCCCCATTTTCTGCTCACACTCACAGGACACCAGCCTGAATCTGAAATACAGGGAATTCTCACAACTTTGGTGTCCTGGAAACATGGGGGCCTTCCCTTCTTCCAGCCAGTGCTGGCAGACCCTGCTTGCCTTGCTCATGTCCCCATTTTCTGCTCACACTCACAGGACACCAGCCAGGCTGCTGGAATCCAAAATGCAGGGAATTCTCAGAACTGTAAGTCAAAGTTTAGAATTAAACACAGGATTTGATCTAAGACCTTAGAAAATGTTTTAGAAACTTAGAGACTTAGAAAGGTCTTCCAAACCTAAGTGCTAGAAGTGAGAATGTGGATTTATAATTTAAAGCAGAGACACGTTAAGAAGTTTAAAGTAATTGAAGAAGTAAACAAGAAGTTTAGAATGCAGTAATGTAGGTTTGTGTTTCATAACATAATTAACTAAAAAAGCTTACACTGTAGCATGAGTCCATGAGACAAAATATTTAAAAATTARGTCAAAACCATAAATATCATTGTTAGCAGTGGTTTGTTAGTCAGTAAATCCTTAAAAAAGTCTTGTAACTAGAGGTTGTGTAACCTTCTCAACCATACAGTAAAAATGTGAGCTGACCTCACCCTTCCTGTCTATGTAAAAGATAAAACAATAAACTGCATCATCTAAAAAACTCAGAAGTCCTGTCTCTAACTCATTCAAAGTTCCTTCACAGGGGACTGGAACAATCAGAATAACCCTGGGATGGAGGAAAACAGGATTTGGCCCTTCCATTATATGTATCAGGCAATTGACCAATTMATGACAATTATGGGGATTCACTCCAGAGCCTCTCAGTGAAACCAGAGACCAAGTTTTGCCTTGAAAATGGGAAATATTTTCCCATTAGTCTGACTTAGACTGCAGCATCTATTTCCAGGGTGAACTTCCCAAGACAACAACCACCAGTTTGTCCTGTGTGTGCACCAAACAAGAGGCTGTTCCTGTCCATTCCTGGGATTATTAGGCTCTGCTGCAACACCATTTATGACCAGTTGAAGGGAAAACAATCTTGTCTCAGACACCAGAGAGCCAGCATTGAYCTCTGGGAAATATCAGAGCAAGAAAACATTGGGTTTTGCTGGAAATGAAAATCAGAAACATCTCAGGAAGTCCCCAGCAAGGTAGATGTGCTACAGAGCTGGTTTTATGTCCTGAAACACTTCTTTCTCTGAGTTGTAATTTGAGTTATGAGCTAATACTACCTCCCATGAAAACAAAACCACTTCTGTAACAGGATACTAATTAGGAGTACCACCAAAATGGGAATCTGGAATGCACCAGTCCTTCCAAAACCCTGCAGCCAGCAAAAAATMAGTTGGGATCTGAAACTTCACAAAGCCTTTTCTTAAAATTAAGATCTCACCCTAAACCCAGCAAAACATGATAGCACTTCTTATTTTTCTAATCAGCTTTAGTTCTTTCCTTCTCCTGTCACCAGGAATGAAGAACTCACAGTCCAAGCTGTGCCCTCCTTGCCCTTGGGTCCCTCAGCTCCTCACTGAACTCTGCCTGAACCTTTTGATCAGTTCTGTTGACAAGGCAGAAATTGATGATTTAGCTGCCTCTCGTGCTTCCCCAAGGCTGGAGGAGGGCAGCAGCCTCAGGACCAGCAGCAGCTCTGCCCCTGAGCCAAGCAGAGGGTGCTGAGTGAAGCAGGAAAGTGCATTTTCCTCAGCCATTGGTCAGGGTGGGCTGAGGGCCCTCTGCCAATCTGGTGTGCAGATCACATCACCCCAAGCACTSTCCCTGGGTTTGCCTGCTGGGGAATTACAGGTGAGAGAAGGAAGCACCTGCATTGATTTCACAATTTTTACMGTGAAAGAGGAGAGTAAAACAAGAGCACCCTGTGCTGTCACCCAACAAAGACAAAATGCACTTTGTTGTTTGGGTCCATCTCCATGGTCCACTACACTGGGRTGATTCCTGGGGGGAAACAGGCTGGGGAAAGTTCCTCTGAACAGGACAATTGCTGCAGAAACAGTGCAAAACTATTCCAGCAAACCCCAGCAGAGTGAGGAGGGTTATGGAGACTTATCCAGGAGACATGGTGAGAAACCAGGGCTGTCTTGAAGGACTCCACCAAGAATGGAATCAGGGAAAGCTCACTGGCACTTCTGCTGCCTCTGTTACTTTAGGAGCTTAGGGCAATTTGGGTGATTTTATTCTAATCAAAATCTTTTCCTATTTTTTCTAATCCCTTCAGCAGATTAAATATTACCAGAAGGAAAATCGACACCCACGCACCAAGCCTGGGCTGGGCCACTGAGTGCAGTTATTTATTGGAGGTCATTAGGGTTGAAAGACAGGCCCTTTTGGCCAGCTAAATACCCAGAAGGGAAGGACAAGCAACAGGAGAGATCTCTRTCACCCTCTCAGTAGTTTCTTGTTCTCTGCTGTGGAAAGAAATAGTCTGGAATGAATAAAATTCAAATTAGTCCCTGTTCAGTGAGATGGAGCTGTGCCAAGTGCTGCCATTTACTGAAGTCCTTCCACATCACTGCTAAAAAGGAAAGTTCTAAACAGYGAAATCTTGGAGACAGAATTTGTTCTGGGCACAGGCTGCTAACAAAATGCATGCACTAATGTAAAACTCCCAGGGACTTGGGGTTTCTGCAGCCYGTGTCTAAACACTGCTGAGGGTAAAAACAAATAACAGGATAATTTCTGCTTGCTTCAAGAAAASGGATTCCTGGGTGCATTTATTGTGYTTTTCCATGCAAAATRGTTAAAATGAACTGTGAAAATTCTGCTTTGAATGCATGAGGAAATACTGCAGACCCTGTTCTCCCTCTCTTGSTGCCACATTTCTATGTCAGGCACTGGCTGGATGTTTCCCAGGCAAGCAGTAAGAGCCCAAGTGGTAATGAAGTTATTTCCCTGCAACACAAGAGTGTTTGCAGCCATGGTCATAGCTCAGCATCTCCTGCACCTTTCATCTCTTGTTGTTTATCAAAGGAGCAATGAAAAGGAGCCCAGGAATGAGGTGTAGATGAATATGAATTATTGAAAGGGGATAGGAAGAAAGCACTGCAGAAACAGGAGGATCTGTCATTTAAGCTCCAGGTAAGAGAGCTTAACTGAGAGAAGTGAAAATGCTCTGAGTGCTGTTTGTGCTGCTTAATAGGGAGCAGGGGCTGTTGCTTTTAGTTTGCAGCAGTGTGTCTTGTCCTCACTCCAGCCAAGGGGAAAACCATCCTCTCCAACCCCATCCTCTCCTGCTTACCTCATCCAAACCAGCACTGCATGAGGACAAAACTTTTGGGGAGGAGAGCAACTTCACTGGAAAAACTCCTTTTCCTTCAGGAGCCTACGTGGCATTTTATTTAGGATATTTTCTCTTGTCTAGTTCAGGCTTTCGGATGAAATTTTAGGTCTTCCCAGAAACATTCAGAGAAGGATTTCCTTTCACCTCATGCTAGCAGCCACTCAACAGCTGTGGATGGGTGGTGTCACTCATAATCTTCTAAATTCTTGTASCTTTTCTTCATAAGAGAAAACTTTCATGTCTTTAAATGATTTTGTCAACCCCATTCATTTCAAATTCTGCAAATCAAACAACGAAATCCAAAGCCACAGGAAGTGAGAATTTAGCAGTGCTCCCATTTAATCCATTATCCACTGCACCTTCCTTGCAAAAATCTCCACAAGCACCTTTTGATTTGTTYGGTGGATAAACTGAACAATGGAATCACTTTCTGTTTTGCTGTATGCTAGCCTAACATGCTGTAAAACCAACCAGCATTTCTGCTTTCCTGACTCTTGCTTTTCATTGCATTCATCCCTCTTCCTACTTCATGCCTGGTTTGCTTTAGATTAATCCCCCACAGTGGACACACAGTAATTTCCTCAGGTTCAGCCTGAGTTTACAAGTGCCTTCCATCTTCTCTAATCTCTCTAGCTCTGTGTCTATCCTGCCAGGCATTTCCCTTGATTTTATTGTTAATTAATGCATCTTTGTAGTGTTTACCACAAAAGCTGGGTTATAAACATGACTCACAGATCCATCCCTTGCCCAGTCCCACCTTTGCTGACTCAGTGTGATGGCAATTTTTAGATTATGGTGAATGAAACATTTGCTGATTATTTTTCCTCCCTGCCCTTTTAGCAGTCACAGCTGATAAGCCCTCATGACTCYGTAGGATAAGAGGAGGTGGGGAATCCAGATGGAGAGAGCAGAATGATCACTTTACAGGAGGTAATGCCAGCTTTGGGCAGGGAAGCTCACAAGGAGCACTTAGACCTTCCTARAGTTCCTAATCCTCGTGCCAAGCCAGCTCTGGAGCGCCTTCAATCAGTGCAAAAGCTCCTCTGCACCAAGGGGTGATGGAGCAGCCAGGGATCAGGGCAAAGTGGGATTATTGACTGCAGGACAGGAACCTGAGCCACCCTTTGGGGCTTGCAGGGCTGCAGGGTTTTGTTTCTGGCAGCCCTGGGTGCTGGGAGGGGTCTGGCCCCAGATGGGGAATGGGAATYCCAGACAAACAGGGGAAGGCTTTGGAGGGAGGAACGGGCAAACCACGGGCTCCAAATTCACTTTTGAAACACAAAGCTGCAAAGCACCAGGGCTGTCAGGTGGGCTGGAGGTCTGATGAGAGGGATGAGGGAAGGGCTTGGATCACAGAATCACAGAATCACAGAATAATGAGGTTGGAAGATCTAAGATCATTGAGTGCAACCTATGCCCTAACACCTCAACCAGACTATACAGCACCAAGTGCCATGTCCAGGCTTTTTTTGAACACATCCAGAGATGGTGATTCTACCACCTCCCTGGGAAGAGCATTTCCTTCTTTCAGTGAAAAATTTCTTCCTAATATCCAACCTATCCCTTCCCTGACGTGGCTGAAGGCCGTGTCCTCTGGTTCTGTCAGTGGTGCCTGGTGGAAGAGACTGACCCCAGCTGTCTGCAGGCTCCCTTTAGGAAGTTGTAGAGAGCAATAAGGTGTCTCTAAAACCTCTAAGGCTGTGGTGGTGTTCACAGGGGTCCCAGGATGAGAGAAGAGATAAGAATCTTGACTCCATGTTTCAGAAGGCTGATTTATTACTGTATGATATATGTATTATATTAAAATTATACTAAAAGAATAGAAGAAAGGATTTCATCAGAAGTCTTGAAAGGAAAGGAATGGAATGATAAAATCTTGTGACTGACCAGAGTCTGAGACAGCTGGGCTGTGATTGGCCATTAATTAAAAACAACCACATGAGACCAATCACAGATGCACCTGTTGCACTCCACAGCAGCAGATAATTATTGTTTACATTTTGTTCCTGAGGCCTCTCAGCTTCTCAGGAGAAAAATCCTGGCAAAGGGATTTTTCATAAAATGTGTGTGTGCCATAAGGCTCCTCTTGTCCAGGCTAAACAACCCCAGCTCCTACAAATGTTCCTCACAGGGTTTGTGTTCCCAGCCCCTCTCCAGCCTCGTTGTCCCCTCTGGACGTGCTCCAGCATCTCAGTGTCCTTCCTAAACAGGTTCCTGCTCTGGTGATGGGATTTTAGGAGATGTTCATGTCAGCCTCATAAATTCATCCCCAWAGCAGAGCCAGGGACTCTCACAAGGGGGAAAATCTCTCTCCTTCCCTCTCCAAGGGGAAAGGCAGCCCCCTTCAGGGGCAGAGCCTGGGCACCTCTCCCAGCTCTGCAGGGACTGCTCTGCAAGCACAGCTTCTCCTTCCAAGAGTTCTTACATGATCAGATAATATCTTTAWATTTCAGCCTCAACAAGGCTAACATTTCATGGATTAAAATACAGATCCCAAGGAGAACCAGCCAAGTTATTAAGAAGAGCTCAAGGGTACTTTTTAAGAACAGTGTGGTGCTAAATACACAACAATGAGTTTTATGCATATTGCTTTTARCACAAGGTCTCAAGGCTTGGGAAGGAACATAATTGGAATGATTTTTTTTTTTTTTACATTTAATGCATCATAAATGGAGAACTGGATTTGTATGGTAATTTAAAAAGTACGGTATTAAGAAAAACAAGAGGAAGAAATCAATCTCACCAGTAAAAACTAAAAAAAAWATATATTCTCAGACCTTCCTTCACTAGTTTTAAATGATTTGAGAAATAAATTATAACAGGAGTGGGAAAAAAAAATCAACAGCATTCAGTATTCAAACCCACCTCACCTGCTTAGCAATTCATGTTTTAATCTGGCAGTTTGTCACAGTAGCTAATGGAATTTTAACACTCTTTCTCTTTCTGTTTGAAAGCTGAAAGCACTTCTGTGTTTTATTCTTGAGCTAGATAACTTTAAATAATCGGTCTTTCTARTAACTTACCCACCTGTTAAAAAGATGTCTTCTCCAGCAGAATTGGTTGAAGATCAACTTTTTAATACCTCCTGTCCTTCTCCCTGAATGGGAGTCTGTTGTCATGTTTCAGTAATACAATCACAGTACTTACAAGATAACAGTAATTATATTTATTTGATTCATGGCTAGGAAAGTGAGGCACAGAGATACTGAGTGGTATGGCTGGGATGACAAAGATAGATTTTTACAATGACAATTGGATTGTGACCACAATATTACCTTTTCCCTTTTAATTTTACACCAGCCAATGGCAGATACTTCAGGGTGCACTGTRAGTCAGGTGTGTGTCTGTGTGTACAGGCAGAGCTCAAAAAATAACAGTACTGMTAGGCAGACACATCCATAACAGAGCTCTGGCAATGTCTGGTTAAAATCTTCTTCTTCAGATTTTCTTCCTAGAAAATTAACACCGTTTTCTGTCCATGTTCCTCTTCAAATCCTGAAATTGGTGTAATTTTCTCTAACTCATGGTGGCACAAGGACAGTCCCTCTGTCACCTGGYCCTGTGCAGACACCCTTCAGACAGCTTCTCTTTGAATCAAACCCTTTTCTGTCTTAATCAACTCTGCTGTTCCTGGCTGTAGAAATGCATTAAAATGGTAAAAACCCCAATCTTGGCACTCAAGGCGGTCAAGAACAAGGCTTTAGAGGGTCACCAGAAAGAGAAGTTATTATCTCTGTGGCTGAATCCTGTGCTCYATATTGGATATTTGTGGTATTTCAGTGATCCTGAGCTGCACCACTGAAATGAGTCCCTTGGTATCAGTCATGAAAATGGTGTGATTCAGAAATGCTCTGGAACTGAAATAAAAAGCACTTGGTAAAAAAAGCATTTATGTAGTTTTTCTCACAGTTTATGTTGTCAAGATGTTTTCAGCTCTGAGAGAAACATCAAAATGCACAGTCCAAATGTGCCTGCAGAGCTGGAGAGAAAATGGAGGGAAAACTTCATTTATCAGCAACAGCCYCCTGCTGATTATCACCAGGCCTCTCTTTCAGACCACTTGGTTGCTAAGCTCTCAGTAAGGTCAAAAATGCTGACCAGRTTTGTTTCCTGATGTGCTCAGACAGGTGTGCCCTTTGGTTTGGACCTCCAGGTGCTCAGAATGGCAGAAAAATTCCTCAAACAGATTCACAGAATCACGGTTGGAAGAGACTTCAAGATAATCGAGTCCAACCAGCCCCAGCACCTCAACTGAACCTGGCACCAGTGCCACATCCAGGCTTTGTTAAATCACACCAGGGATGGGAACCACCACCTCTGGGCAGACAATTCCAAAATTTATCACACCTTTTTATAAAAAAATTTCTTATATCAACCTGTATTCTCTTGTGCAGATGAGGCTGTGTGCTCTGGTTGTGTCAGTGCTGCTGGGAAAGAGCCCAGGCCCAGCTGGAGCACAGGCACTTTTCAGGAGCCTGCAGAGCACTGAGGTCACCCCTGAGTGTCCTTTTCTCCAGTTTGTGTGTGGAGCTCAGGGTGAGGCTGCTCACCAGAGCTGGAATCAGGAGATTTCWGATTTTCTGGGTCCTGTTCTCCAGTCAGGGCAGGGCTGGGACTGCCTCTGCCTAACTCCTGATCCCACAGCACCGGGGCATTCCCTCCTGATCCATCTCCCACTGTGTGGAGAGGAAACAGCACTCAGCCCCAAGCCTGGCACTCAGCTTTTCCTCTGCCCCTGCCACACAACATTTTAATTCCTTAAACCCTTTTAAACCTAAGTGATTCATCCCTTATGCAAAATTCATTGGGGTCCATGTAGGAATGATTATCCCTCTAGGATTCCTTTCCTCAGCCACTATTTCTGARCAGGCATAATTTTTTAGATAGCCCAGAGGAAAAAAAGCACAGAAAACTTCAGGAAACTTCAGCAAAGTTGGCTCAKGTTCAGTTTTCATGCATGGAGAGGAGAGAAACAACACAGAAATGTGYGTGTTACATGTCATGAACATTATTTTACATTTACATAGCAAAGAGATGCCCCAAATGATTCATTTGCTTCAATGGTAATTCAGACATRACCCTTTCCAGCTTTCATCAGATTTGATAGAGAAAAAAGAAACTTTTACAAAGGCAGGGAAGGAAATAAGGAATAAAACACTGCCAGTGATATGTGACCCAGCCTTCCAAGACAATTTGTGGCACAACAGGGCCKTGGATCATGGCTGGGTTTCCAAGGACAGGGATGAACCAGCAATATTTTATAAAATGTTTGTTAAACATTTTGGGTAAACCAGGGTGCCCACAGCCTGGTTTAGCACATGTTCCTGGGCCATTGCAGCATTATTCTGCTGGAATCAATAATGCTGCAASTTGGGAAGACTTGAATAATGAAGAGGTGGATCGAGTGCTTTACTGTCAATTTGATTATTCATACAAACGAGGCATTTGGCAAGAGAGGGGATTTCTATTGCTTCATAAAGGCAAATTATGAGGGAATAAACAGGAACATGAAGCAAACATTGCTGGACTGAATAAAATGTTGGCATCAATCCTTAAAGTTTACCTTGCAATGTGTAATGTCATAATTAAATGGAGAAAAGGAGGCCAAGCTATTCTTTATGGCCAGTGAGTAGCAGAGGGATCTGAAAAGAGGCTGAATTTCCATGTAACAAGGCTATCTAAATCCAATTAATTCCAGAAGTGCCAACCACCACTGAACACAATGGAAGCATTTAAATGAATTTTTGGGTGTTTAAATGCTCTTTTCAATCACATGTAATTTGTTGTTGTTKTTTTTTTCCAAATAACCGAAAAATTGTTTTATTTATCATCAGCATTCACATGGCACAAACATAAAGAACCTGAGAAAGGGCCAGGGCTATACCTTGGCTGATGCTTAAAGGAGAATCACAGACAACAGGCTGTGCACTCAATCAGTAAGAGAAACAGCATCAAATAATTYTGTGATGAAATTGCACCCACTGAAGATGCAGCACTGAAGATGCTGATTTYTAAGCCAGTGAATGAGGAGACTTTGAAAATTAATTTCTTTTCCTCATTTTTCCCTCCTCTTTTCCAGTGCATTCATATTTCCTTAAATAATTATTTTGATTTACACTTTTGTTTTCTCCCTGACTTTAAAAGCCTGAAATGYATCTTGTGTTAGAGATGCCAGGCAAAGCAATTATCTTGGTATTATATTTAAGCATCACAAAAAGCCTRTTTGGGGAGGGAGGAGGATTGACAACAGTGCTTTTATTAAATTACAAGCTGCTCCCAGCAGAATGGTTGGGAGGCTGGAAGCACTGAGCATTTCTGAGTGAGATTGTTCATTATATGCAGACATCATTGGTCTGGAGATTCTATACATGCACATATGGATATAAACAGATAATTCAGATCTTTTTGGCTCTTCTGACAGAGAAATATTGTCAGGTAAATATTGCAAAAGGGRCAACACCAACCTCAGAGAGCCCAGGCTGCCCTCAGGTGTCTCAGCACAACACAAGGTCACACCAGCAGCCCTCTGTACATCATCCACCAAGAATTTTGGGGAAAAAAGAACAAGGAAAGCATCCAAGTTGTGCTAAAACATCTCCCTGGTGCCCAGGAATAGGTGGGTTGCTGACTTTCTGTGCCAGACATTGGATCTGCCTGGGGAACCTTCATGGCATAAATTTCTCAGCTCTTTCCTAAATACTTTACACTTTTGGCCACTGCAGCACCATGTGCCCATAAATTCTGCAGTTTTATGATGTGCTCTGTGGAAAAAAGAAATCTCTGTTTTCTGTCTGTGTCTGCTCTCCATACAGGCTGCTGGCATAGCTGCAGAGAGCAAAACAGGAGAGGTGAAATCACAGGTGAGCCAGGGACAGCGAACACCACCAGCTTTSCATCTCCTGCAGCACCAACCCTTATCAATCCCTGAATAAAGGTCCTGGGAGGGCTTTAATTACTGAAACCTGCAGGGGAAATGTGCTGCCCTCGAAGGACAGCTCTGCCAGGTTCTCCTGTCCCAGGGACAGGGTTTGCACTGTTTGCACTCCAGCCTGCTGGGCAAGCACCTCCTTCTGCTCCTTCCTCAGCAGCAGCAGCACCCTGTCCTTGCTCTGCAGCAKGAGAGAGGAAGGGCTGCCASTTCTTGGCTTCTTTTTTCTATCTCWGCCTCGGATTGAAGCTCTCCAGATGATATTTTGCATTCAGACTCAGGTGTTTATTATTTCTTATCTATATCACAAGTCCTGAGTTCTTCTAACAAGCTACAAAATGGCCAACTMTCTTCCTATACAAGGTCTTTTAAGGCTAAACTGTCCAATTAAGAAATAGCACCTAAATTATTTTCACTTTTAACCCAATAATTGATCATTTAAAGTTGCAATGTGGACTTTTCTGTCCAATTACARAATACCACYCAAACCMATGGAGAAGAATGTGAAGAACAACSAGCCACCACCCTAAGACCCTAAAATCCMAAAACCTYCATCTYWCCCCATATATATTACTMTATTCTAAAACCCCAAACTCTAAGTTTTCCACCCTGTGATATCAAACTCCACAGCCATAATCCCAGTGCTACCAATCAATTTTGGAAGCTTTCTCCACRGCCTCAGGTCAAATATTTTCAGTATTTTCCTGTGGGTCTGTGCCCTTCAGCACAGAAAGTTGAAAATTCTCAGCATCCAGGACTCCAACAAAGGACTAAACCAAATCACAGGAGAAGGGCAAAGCTACCCAAGGAGGGAAACAAGGAGGAGAGAGAGGAATGTCATCCATGCCAGCAAATCAGTGAAGCATATGGAAACTGCATTTAAGGCATAAAGGGTGTGTAAGGAGCTGATATAACCAGATGGCTAAAGAGCAAGAAGGGAGCAATTCCAGAAATTGTGAGGGAAACAGAGAACAGAGGAAGAAATTAAGGATTATCAACTTCATACTGAAAAGGGCATGGAGAATTTAAAAGGAAAACTACAGTAGAAGTGATGAAAATTTTTTTACAAATGAAAAAACACATCAGCAGATGTGAGAACTGAGCCAGGGATTTGCCTTTCTCACCTGCAGAGAGATATCAGTGCTGAGGAGGATCTCCCACAGATGTGGCAGAAGGGTCCAGGGGGGCACAAACAGAGCCTGGCCAGGACAGAAGGACAGCTCTGGGGTGAGGTGCATGTTTCAGTCCTTCAGAGCTGGGTTCCTCAGACACCAAATCAGCTATTTATCTAGATGTGTATAAGAGGACAGCTCTGGGGTGAGGTGCATGTTTCAGTCCTTCAGAGCTGGGTTCCTCAGACACCAAATCAGCTATTTTTCTTTTGTGTGCATTTATTAATCAATTTCAATAGAAATATTTCTATCTATTCTCTGTCTCTGACAGATATTTGTATGATTCTAGCCAGCAACSAGGTCCTGATCTAGCTACAGACACAGCTGCAGGTCTCAATAAAACAAGTATTGGAGTACCCAGCCTTAGAAAAGAAAACTTAAAATTGAAGTACATGTATTTCTTGATAAATAAATGTAGCACTTAAATCACTCAATTGCACACAGAATTTTCTCATTCATTGCTTTGGATTTATTCCCCTTGTCAGCTGGCTTCAGAAAAATAACCTTTAACAACACCACACAAGGGCTTCACAAGGTAGGAAGGAAATGCTAATTGGTTTTATCCTTTTGTGAAACAATCCATCCAAAGTTAATTAGAATGGGTTTACTTTTTCTTCACAGAAATAATCCATAGGAAAGACGGATGGGCAGAGCAAGCTGAGCCCTGCACAAAGGTGCAGGATTGAAGTGATTCTGAGCTGYGCTCCCAGAACTCTGTAGCCTTCAGGCATCTCTCTGGTCTTTCTCTGTGGATGGCATAATTAGGCTTTGAGTGAAAACCCCAGTGGTGAGGCCTGATAAGAAGTTAATCTTGTGGGTGCCTCATGGGCCCAGAGAGATGTGCCCCAAAAGCCCAATTAGCAAAGGCTTCATGTCCTAGGCCGTGCCACAGCAAAGGCTCCGTGTCCTAGGCCGGGCCACAGCAAAGGCTTCGTGTCCTAGGCCGTGCCACAGCAAAGGCTCCGTGTCCTAGGCCGTGCCACAGCCTTGCTCAGAGCTGATAAAAGCTGAGGAGCAGCAGCTCAGGGCTCCAGCAGCCCCTCACACCTCACAGGGGTGAGGAGCACCTGCACTTTGTCCYCATCTCACTTCTCCTGGTGACCTTCACACTGCCAGTGTGGCATTTAAAGCCCACAGAGTCACACATTTATCTGGAGACAGGACTCACCTCAGAGCCTGCTGAATACAGCCACGAGCCAAGGCTTTTTGGGGAGCCCCACAGGGGGGACCTGTCCACAGAACCCACCCCCAGGTTTCCTGGACCCTCTGACTGAGGCCAAACAAACAGAATTTGTGTGAAATCTGTGCCCAGTTGCAGAATCCAAAAGCATTACAGCGAGCCCAGCTCCCTACAGCCATGCATGAGCAAAGCATGATAAGGTTTGATTAACGATAAGGTTTGATAAGGTCTGATTAATTATAAGGTTTGATTTCCCATCATCTGTAAAGTGGAAAGGAAAAAGTTCTTGGCTGTTGGAAAAGCACTGCAGATCTGGAAAAGAGACCTCTGCTTTGCAAGCCAGAGGTCCTTTCTTTTATGGAAGGAAAGCATTTCCCTCATAGCCAAAGGAATGCTGAGGCACAGCATCCAYGGACCCTACAAATTCCCCTTTCCATTCAGAGATATTAAAGAGCAAATCCCAGTTCTGAGAGGGATGCAGGTCATGGCAAGTGCTGCTGAGAAAYTGAAGTGGTTTCTCCAGCCCAAGYRACTSTAGCATGACTATGATGGAAGGAGTTAATAGACACTGAAATTGTTTTATTAAGTAGATTTGCCAGAATTTACTGATTATCAAACCTCATTAGCYGGGGACTTGTACTCCATGTTCTTCCCCAGTTGCTGCCTGCTGCCTGCTGGATGCACGGAGGGATGCTGGAGAGATTATTCCTAAGCCCTTCCCCCTTCCCTCTCCCCTCCTCTTCCAGGACCACATCGAGAGTCCCGGGGGAAGAGAGGAGGGACAGGGAGAGGGCAGCGAAGAGAGGAGGGACAGGGAGAGGGCAGGATCCACCAGCATCCTCCGCCAGCAAAGCCCAGGAGAGCAGCTGCGGCTCAGGACACCTTTGGGAGGATCCCTTAGCACAACATATGTTACATCCACACGCACGGCTGCTTTCCCCTTCCAGGAAAGAGGAGAAGGAGGAAGAGGGAAGAGCTCCAGAGGGCTCCAGGGATTTTCCATGTGAGCAAAGGCGGATGATGCCCCCGGGAGCCGCTGCCGGGTGCGGCAGGTGAGTGAGCATCACCTGCGGGGCAGCCCCGCTCCCGCCTGCTGCCCCTGCTCCGCCGGTAAGTCACTTCGGGAAACTTTCCTTGCAGTTTGCACTCGGCTGTCCTGGGGTAAAAAAAGGGTTTTTTAATCTTTAGGGACTATAGGCAAAACCAGGGGTTTGTSCCTGAAAGGAGGAGGGGAGTGTTAAATTCTCCGAGGTGAGAAAACACTTTCTGCCTGCTTATAACAAAGTTTTCTCCGCGGTGGGCAAAGATTCCCTTCTAACTTCTCAGTAATTTGGCACGAGGTCGGGTCGGTCAGAACAGTCATCGTTTAGACAGAATTTAAGGCATTTTTAATCCTTGCAATCCCCCCGAGAGGCAGAACGGGCGTGCAGCGAGAGCAGAGGAATCGCGATCTGAGCAGTCCCGTTAAAGCAATTAGAACTTCGCATCCAGCTGATGGCAGGTAATTGCCCACTCTGTCGCTAATAACTATTAAGCAGCTTAGTTGAGTTAGCCCGTGGTTRCGGGTTTATAGAAATAAGAAAGCAAAGCGACAGCAACCGGAAAAATAAGGATAAAATAAGGATGTAACGGTGCCCAGACCTGCTCGGAGAGGAGCCCGAGGTGTTCCCGTTCGGATTCGCAGGCTCCCGAGCCTCGGTGATAATTATGAATGAGGCTGGAGCTGTGCTCCGTGCCTGTGTTGCCAGACAACCAATGAGGCAGCAAAGCAAAGCTCATTCACGGGCTGCAGGCTTCAGGGAGAGGCACAGAGGTGACTTTTACTTACCAAACAAGCACTCATTGATTTCCTGATCRAGGAAAGTGGCTGGAGACACCTTTTCTCTTGCAGTAACCTCTGCTATGTTTTCTCCTCCTCCTCCCTGTGTCCTCTGGCTGACAGATCCCCCTGCTCTGATGCCGTTCTGGATGTCCCGGTGAGAACTCTTAGAGATGCCTATTCTCTCCAGAGGCAGTGACCAAGACTATAGCAACATTAGCTACAACTCCTGCAATTCCTTGAGCCACTTGCTTCCCATCTGTGTGGAAACCCCTTCTGTCAAGGGGGTCCATTACCAGAGAGCCAGGAGGATTTACCACCCTGACCAAGTGTCTGCAGTCGATCTGAAGACAGAGATCATGATCAACGTCGGGGGCATCAAGTACCTGCTGCCTTGGAGTACTTTGGACGAGTTTCCCCTGACCAGACTGAGCAAACTGAAGCTTTGCAGCAGCTATGAAGAAATCATCCAGCTGTGTGACGATTACGATGAGGACACCCACGAGTTCTTCTTTGACAGGAACCCCAACGCTTTCGGGATGATCGTCAGCTTCCTCGCGGCAGGGAAGCTGATGCTCTTGAGAGACATGTGTGCCTTGTCTTTCCAGGAGGAGCTGAGGTACTGGGGCATTGAGGAATCCAACCTGGAGAACTGCTGCTTTAGGAAACTCTTCCAGAAGCTGCAGGAGCTGGCCGAGATCCGCAAAGAAGAGGAGCTCCGGAGGAGCAAGGAAGCTTCGTGTGTCTTGGATGAGAAAACCAGATTTGGGCAGTTCATGAACAGACTCAGAGATATGGTGGAAAATCCCCAGTCAGGACTGCCAGGCAAAGTCTTTGCTTGTCTCTCCATCCTCTTTGTGGCCACCACAGCCGTCAGCCTTTGTGTGAGCACAATGCCAGACTTAAGAGCTGAAGAAGACAGGGTAAGTCAGTCCTTCTTAACTGGTCTAACCACAGAACTGGGACAGAAAACACAGCTATGGCTCAAATTAATGCCATCATTTTCAAGTGATACCATGTTAAGAATAATGGGAACAAATATTATACTGATTTTTAGCTAGAATACAAGAAAGCYTTTGGACAGAGCAGATATTTCAGCTCTCCAGTACAGGGTGGTTTTTCCTTCTTGAGAAGCAGCTGCCAGTGTAAGATTAACTTGTTAGCACTGACTCTCAAACTGACATCGTGGAGTTTTCAAGATGCACTCTCTATTTACAGGCAATCTCTCCTTTGGACACATCAGCTACAGAAATATTTTCCTCTGACATCTTTATTTCTAAAACAGCTGGGTATCTTCCCTTGTGATAAAACTGTCAGATGCTTAAAGAGGGAGAAATATTCATTAATTTTTATATGTTACATTTCAGTAGTTGCATAAAGATTGAAGGATGAGAGGCAGATGAAGTATTTTTGCACATACTGATACATAAAAGCTGTGCCTCCAAAAAATCATAATTCCATGCTAAGAGAATTCTGTGTTTGCCCCATATATATGTACATATTGTAGGAGCAATCCCAAGCACTATCTGAACTGCTAACTGCACTTAAACCCTTCTCAAAAAACTCATCCACATTAATTCAGGGCAAATAAATCAAGCCTGCATCACACATGAAGGATCTTCTCTGTAACATTACTGTAAATATTTCAGTATTTAAAAGATTTATTTTTCTAATAACAGACCAGAGGAAAAGTAAGAATCCAAAGTTATTTCAGATATGTGGTAACGTCCAAATTCATCAAATAACCTTGACTAATCTCTGTAATGAATCCTGCACTTCATTTGCAAATTGCTCTTCCAAAAGTGCTGAGGAAATCTGTGTCAAATGAACCCCTGCCCCAACCCCTGCTGTAAGACAAGACACTCCTCAGAGAGTCACATATTGATGAATAAAGTCATTTTTACATTTACGGCACAGCCTGGTGTGCACAAGACAAAAATCTGTATTTATTTTACTGGTCAAAGCAGCCTTATCATGGTTAAAATGCATCCTGATATTTGATGTCTTTGGATAAAACTGAGCACAGCACAGGAGGCTGAAATTTAAGATAATTCCYTGTTCCTTTTTAACCCCTTGAATATTAACTTCCATTTGCTAAGGAAGGCTCCAGCCTGTCAGGAATAAGCCTGGTGCTCTTGCAGCCTTCCCCAGCTATTCTATTACTTTTTGGCTRAAAAAAGGAAAAACTGTTTTCACAGCAAAAACTGTTAACACTGTTCCAATGCTTCTTCCAAGGAAGTACTTTAAATATAGAACATCCTTCTTCCAGCTCCATGTACAAACATTACAAACTCTGCTCCAGCWAGTGCTTCCTACTAACTTTGTTAATGGAAGGGGCTTTTTATCTTCATTTCCCAACCACTGCAGGAAAAGCTTTGATAAATAAATCCCATGTAAAARACCCAGCACATGAGCAGAGCTCTGCTGGATGTAAGGGGTTGTGTGTTTTAAAAAAATAAATGGCTAAGTTAGAAAGRAAAGCATGCTGAGGGTTATAAGTGTGTCTGGGAGCTGCAGTGAAGCTGCTGTTCCTGGATTTCCTATAAAACAAGGATGACATTACTACTTAGAGATTTGAATATGTATCAGCACTTTAAAAACAAAGCAAACTGCATTGAAACAAGCTCAAAAGATGGATTTTTGGAAGYGCAGGGGAGAGGATGAAGGATGAACTTGAGGAAAGGACCACATTTGTCCAAATGTTTGGAAACATTCCATAATTTACACTTACAGCACCAGCCCAATGCACTTTGTCATTGTGCCCCAGAATACAGAGTATTAAAAGTCCCTTTCTRTGAATTATGTGATGTTCTGCCACAGGAAAAATAGGGGAATATATGAGACAAAATACTCATGCCTTGTGTAAAAGCAGAAATCTGAACTACTGACAAGCAGTTTTGGCATCCCTATATTTCCATCCCTAAATTCTTASCCTGCAACAACTAAAATTTCCTTACTGGCATCTCAAAAGAGCATTTTAACTAGAGCTGGACAAATAGCTCCATGAAGTTAATTGACTAAAATTAGGACTTCTTGGCTGCAGCTGAGTCATACTTMGCAAAATCAACTCTCTGTTGATTTGTAACTCAGAACTGACCTCAGAGAGTGATTCCAAGATGGGGCCACATTTACCAACAACCTGAAACAAGCATGCAGGACCTGAAATTTTTGCTTTTAGGGCTGAACACAAAGATGATTCAATATCTGTTTGCTCAGTGACAGAAAACAGTCAAATTCCTTCACAAAGTTTCTGAACAACCTGAAATTCCACACCTGAATTCAAAGATTATTGTGAGGTTTAGTCAGTTCTGATTTAAAGCTTGGCAAAASCTCTGAGCTAAATGTCCTTAAAATTACTGCAAGGATCCATTTTCCAATGTCACTAACACTGGAAATTGAATTTATCCATATTACCCATTCTGAAAAACAGACAAAAAAAGGCTTTACCTCTGCTGCATATGTACCACTCTAGGGTCCTGCTCCTCCTCACCACAGCCACATTAAGAGAGTTGAAAACTGGCTGGACTCCAGCTCAAGATGGATCAGAGTAAAAAAATTAGGCAAAAAAAAAAAAAAAAGGCAAAAAAAAAAAGGCAAAATAATGCAAGGTGACTTCCACTTGACTCACTTGGCTGAGAGGCTGCTGATCCCAGCCTGCAGGCACAGCAGATCCCTGGTCCTGTGAGCAGCTGCTGAGCCAGGTCTGCTCAGAAGGGAGGCAAGAGCAGGCAGAAGAGCAGCCAGGAGTCCTCAGCGTGCTCGGGAAAGKGAAAACTCGGCTCTGTCTCCGCGAGAGGGATGGCAGGGAGCCAGGAGAGAGCATCTGCATCAGGGAAACCCAGTCACCCTGGCAACCAGAGGGGAGGGAAGGAGCCAGCGCCAGGGGCAGCAGAGGGGATGGCAGAGGGAGCCTGGGGTCGGGGATGCAGCTGACAGAGAAATAAAGGAGGAGTTGTTATCACTGACACGCTCCAGAATGTGCCAAATGACATTTAGGAACCTCCTCATGAAAAAAAAAACCCACCCAGATTTGGGCAAACATTTTTATTATATATGGGCATGATGGGAATCCCAACCCAGAGAGAACAGTCCAAGGTGAAGGGTGAGCAAAAAGTTCAGCAAAAATGTGGAGTAGCAAAGGAACAGCTCTGGTGAGCTCAAGTTTGAGTCTGACCATGAAAYAAATATAGAAAAGGTTTTATTATTTGTGAGGCTAAGGAGAGAGGAGTGAGCAGGAACAAGGCTATGTTAGTTAGGAATGAAACGACAGAATTATCACATTTTCCAGTGGAAATATATCCTTGTCCATGATATTTGCATCAGTTCTTTGTGGAGCTCAAACTGTCTTTGGTAAAAAAACAGATTTAATATCATCAATGTGCAGTAATCAAGGCATGTAGAGATAGGGAAAAAAAGCTTATTTAGAGGTGAGAAAATCTGTTATTGATCTGAACAGGCAGCCTGAGAGAACTGCAAACCTGAACTGGAGACCATGCATACAGGATAGGAAAGCTGAAGTGACAAAATTCACCTGTTACCCTCAAATGAAGAAATTCAGATCATCCCACTAGAGACAGGACAGAAGTCCCATCAAAACCCCCAAAGTCCCAGTCCCACATAAGAGTTACARTCTAAGAGGGGTCACTGAAACAGCCACTGCTCAGCACATCCAACCCAAAGGAAAAGAAACCATCATTACACCAGAAAACTCTGGGATAAAACCACTGCAGAGGGGCCTGGAGAGGGAGAGCACTTTGAAGTACTCTTGGGACTTTCCTTGGGATGAGATATTCCATTTAATGAGTCCCTAAAATTGGCATCCTCTGGAGAAATGACTCAGCAGAAAAGCTACAGCAAGGTCTGTCCTTCAGGAAGGCAGCAAATTAAGGTCAGGGGGRAGAAAACCCCCAAATATTTCCATTCCCTGACCTTGTTACTACTAATTCTTGTGTTTGCTTTTAGCTGACCTTGAGAAGCTTGGAATTGCTTTAGGTATTTTATAGGACCTAATGAAACAAAATCATCATAAGCTGCAACCACTGTTGTTGCATGTGAAGGTTTTATCCTGAAACACAGAATACTCATGTTTTTTAAAGCTTCTTTTCCTGGGATCATTTGATTATGTGAAAATCAAGTTCCTTTTAAGAGAGTAAGTTTTTAGTCTCTGGTTGCACTTAGAATCCAGAAAACAGAACAGAGGAGGAGAACCCAGKACTTAACAAATAGAACCACTTTTAAATTATTTTTTATATCCTACACCATTATTCTGGAGGYCCTGATTAGTTTTTTAATGCTTGAYGTTGCTGAAGTTTTCTGTRTGATACTAMAGAATATTTGGCTTGCACACTGGGGGAAACTGCCAAAAACAGGTTTTCTTTAAAATGGAATAATTTTRCTTTACAGGGGGAAAACCCAATTTATTCACCTTACTGTAAAGAGAAAGAAAATGTAATGCTCATTTAAAGTGTAATTCTATAAAGGCATATGTGCACATGCCTATCTATAAATATACTGCTATATGCATATGACCTGAAATTACTTGGAACAAAAGCTGGATGTGCTTTGGCTTTATTGCATCTKCTCAAGCACTTTATTCTGGGTTCTTATCAGGTCACTTTCTGCAGACAATCCCTCTCTTTAATTGTCCAAGCATCCAGTGCAATTCTGATTTTTTTTCTGACCTTTTGATTAGCAAGGGAAGTAGGAAAATGTGCTTCACTGGAGCAYCAAAACCCTCCTGGTCTGGGTGTGCTCAGCACAGTGAAACCCAGCTATTTATGTGCTTCATAGACAATTAGTTAAATTAATAATGATTGAAGAAAGGTTCAATAAGAAACCATTAAACAACAGAAATCAGAATATTCTAGCTTGGGACTTTGATATATATTTATRAATTATTGCTTTATGATATATATTTATGAATTATTGCTTTATGGGATCTGCCTTTTTTTGAGGCCAGAAACACCGGGAGCTTTGAGATGGAAATTTCACCATCATGTTAAGACCCTGATTTCAGAGTCCCACATAACCAGTGAGCATTTCCCAGGCACCCACACCCAGAACTGCCCAATTCAGCACTGGGTCTGTTCTGTACAGCTCTGATGAAGTTCATCCCACTGAAACCCTGCTCTGCACAGCCCAAAGGGCACGGAGGGGGTGCTCACTGCTGCCCATCTGTGCCCAGCTCACCCTCCCTGCCACACAAAATCAGTGTCTGCACAAACTCTGGCCCTCCAGGGAGGGAATGGATCCTGCCTGGCTTTCCAAAGCCAGTGTCCAGTGTTCAGGAAGCACAATTAGACATTATTTGTTTGCCTTATGCTCATCCCCTCCTGGCTGTGTCCCAGCAGTGCTGAGGCTCYGAGCTTTGCACGCCATCCTGGGGGACCCCCAGCTGTTCCAGCTGTTCCAGCTGTTCTGCACTGGRCACTGCACCAACAGCTGTGCAGTGTGCCGGCACGTGGCCCTCACTGGGAGCCAGGATTTCTTTCCCCTCCTGCTGCTTTTAGAGCTGTAATAGTTACAAAAGCCTGTTCACTCCCCTCACCTGGCTCTCCTCAAGGGGTTCAGCACAGGTGAGAGTTTAATAAATGTTTTATTTGGGAAGATGGGTGCTGCCTTTCCATCTCTGGAAAACTCTGCTTGAAACTAATTTATCCCCCAAGTTCCTTCCCACAGTGTCAGCACCTCTCATTAGCACCAGTATCTCTCCTTAAAAGATTTAACCATCTTTGGGACCCCCTGCACTCCAGAGTTACAATAAGAAGGAATTTCTTCTCTGAAGAATTTGCAATGCAGTGAGAAAAGAAAGAAAGAAACAGTAACAGGCAAAATGCTTTGACCAGCAGCAAAACTGTCATTTGAAGGGTATCCTTCCAAGTCCAGATAAATTCCTTGTCATTTTGACTATACTKCTCTGCACAGTTRGRAAATTGTCTGTTAGRTTCCTTACTAGAAAAAACAAGAAAAATTTACTCTTTCACATCTTTCTGCTAACACCAACACTTTGGAGTCACCAACTGGTTTAAATCAAAACCAGGTTCTTCAGATTGACTCTAACAGTGTCTGCAGACTAAAGTTTAAAAGTTAATTTTAACAATTTATTTTAGGTACACTAACAATGTCTGCAGAMTAAAGTTTAAAAGTTAATTTTAACAATTTATTTTAGGTACACTTCTGCCCCAGAGGGGACAATTATTTGTTGGATACAGAGCATTAATTTCTTTCTCTGTTCTTTCTAATGTCCGCATTAATACAATACCAATATTGGTTCAGTTTCCTCAAATGCTGTGGTTGTAGTACTTGTTTTCCTAAGTCCAGGCTTCTTTCCCCTCAAGTAGAACAAGTGGGAGCTCATTGTGTTCTCAGAATACAGAGCACTGCTTTAACAAGCTCATCATTCCCTAAATCAGGTTAGAGTTGTTCTCAGCAGGCTGTAACCTTCTGATTTTATTGCATCAGGCTGAAACCATAAATCCAAGAGCTGATGTGATCCATAACACAGGGTTTTCAAGCTCTCCCTCCCCATCATTTGATTCAGCAGAGCGTGGTTTAATTATTCAAATAACAGCGTCAATGCGGCCGCAGTGATTCAGCACTACCTGCAGCACTGCAGCTGCATCCCAGAGCTCAGGTATGCAGGGAACCCAGGCTGGCACCACATTTCCTAACCAAGCCATCACTTCACAGCCAGAAGGGATTTCTGCCCGGTATCTGTTCATTTCCTGCTGCCAACGGGGTAAGAACAGCTTGGAGCCAGCTGGGGAACTCAGTTCCCCACACCCAGGTCTTGCTCTGCCTCTGCTCCTTCCCAACTCTTATCTAGACTTCAGTCTCCTCTGTATTCCCATTGCCTTGGGTCTGTGGGAAGAACCAAAGCTTGTTTTTACACCATCCCATTAATTTGGGTTTTTCACACGGAGGGAATTGCTCAGGGAGAAGCTCTAGAGCAGGATGAACTGCCCAGGTGTGAGAAATGCAAAAGGCTGGAAAACAGCCCCCACCCAGGAAACAGCAACCTTGGGCTTAGAGAGGGAAATTCCTGCTGGTTTTACTTTGAAATCCTGCACCTAGAGGGCTGGCTGATTTTGGCCCAAGGGCCAGGCTGCAGGAAGAGCAGTCCTGCTGGGATAAGTGCTGGACAGCAYAGGCTGGCAGAAGGCAGGTCAGGAGCTGCAGGACGGGCTGATCCCATCTGCTGCCTCTCTGGTGGACCCTGGCCTCTGTCCACAGAGCAGTGTGTGCATCACAGGAAGGATCTGAGCAGCAGCTTGGCTGTGCCAAACAAAACCTGCCCCTGCCAGCATAAATTTAGCAAATGTGAGCCATGACCTTGCCTCAGCCCTGGAGCCAGGCGTGCTCCTGGTGTGAACGGTGACRTTCTGGCAGCCTGTCCCTCCACTGCAGAGGGGTGAGAGAGTGCAGGTCCTGTGCCCTGGGAAACTCCTCTAGGACTCCAACAGGATGGAGCATGTGCTCTCTGAGCTCTTTCCCTGCCTGGTTCTGGCTCCATTGGGTGTGGGTCACTGAGCACAGGGCAGCCTTTCCTCGGGAGCAATCGCTGCTGCAGCTCGGGCGGGAGCAGGGCTCAGTCCTTTCAGCCCTTGCTCTTTTGTTTGATGATGATGATGATGAGCCAGCTGGTTCCCACAAACATGCCCTGGGAACAACAGCGTTTGCATACAGGGGCTCTGTTATGATTTCTAGCTGGGTTCAAGGACTTTTGTCAGCTTGGCTTCATAAATAACATGAGATTCCTTTCTCACCAGTGTGCTGTGTAAGCAATACATACACCTTGTGCTGAGSTACAGATTGATTTCCACTCCAAAGCTCTGGAAATATGATATGATTCTGAAATAATTCAGATACTGATCAAGCTGTGCTTATTAGCAAAGTGCTCCACAAGCACTGGAGGAACKTTTGCTATTTAACTTGGGAATAGATCACTTGACACAATGGATTATTTAACTTGAGAATAGATCATTTGACACAATAGATCATTTGCTATTTAACCTGGGAATAGATCATTTGACACAATAGATCATTTGCTATTTAACCTGGGAATAGATCAATTGACACAATAGATCATTTGCTATTTAACCTGGGAATAGATCACTTGACACAATAGATTATTTGCTATTTAACCTGGGAATAGATCACTTGCCACAATAGATTATTTGCTATTTAACTTGGGAATAGATCACTTGACACAATAGATTATTTGCTATTTAAACTGGGAATAGATCATTTGACACAAGAAACACTTGGAATCACTGACACCATCCTGAGCAGAGCTCCCTGGCAAGCACAGGAAGGAGATCACAGGAAATCCCGTAGTTTTGCTTGTTTCACCTCCCAGTCTCCACCCTGTTTATAGATTGTGGGAAATCCCAAATTACACAGCACAGAAAACAGGCTCAGACTGCTGCCAATAAACTTCCACTTAGAGTCAATCACACCCRGGGCAGAAAGTTGGTACCTCTCCAATTTTAATCCTCACACAGTTACAGCACTGCACTCCCAACATAATGGGAATAACAGGATTTCTTTCCTCAGTGTGCTTCAGATTAAGAGGGAATAAAGGTATTGGGGTAAACCACTGCAAAAGGTATTGGAGTAAATCTCTGGCAGCAGGAAACTCATGGGTGGATCAGGTAATGATTGAGAACAAGWTTTCCAAAGCATATTTTAATTGTCAATTGTCTTAAGAGAGCAAAAAGGTGAGACACAAATGATCAGCACAGAGCAGACCCTGAAGGAAGAAGAGGAGTTCCTTGGTGGTGTAATACAGTTGTTCAGTAATAATTAAGTTTTTCCTTGTCTACACAAAAAAAAGGAGCAGCATCTGGAAACCAGCATAGATAGATGAGAGATATATTCTGCAGGGGAAATTCTGATTCAGTCTCCCTGGGCATAACTGAAATTATTGATGCAGGTAAAGATATTATTTTCACTAGATGAGATTTATACCTGTTGTAAGTTAGGYTAGTGCTGCATAACCCTGGGATCTGATTCTGTTTGTTATCCTTGATGTCATTACACTTTAATTAATGTTTCCTGGCAAACTAAGAGGCTGGGAAATTTATCTCCCTTTATCTTGTGAGTGGCACATATCTCAAGCACATTTAGCTGGAATTCACAATCAGTGAATAAATTGCTTTTTTGCTGCTCCATCCYTGGAAGCATSCAAGGCCAGGTTGGACAAGGCTTGGGGCAACCTGGTTTAAGGGTTTMAGATGGGTTTAAGGTTCCTTCTACCCAAACCATTCTGGGATTCTGTGAGTGGAAAACAGAAACCAGGAGGGTTCCCCTGGGCACTTGTTTCCTCTGGCTGTTGAGGGAACTGGGTTAACTGCACTCAGTACTGCTCTTCTCTTTTATTATGAACTTTTTTTTTGTTTAAAGAGAATTTAACAGAAATATCCTAAAATGAGCAATCTCACTGTAACACCATCAACTCCAGCACACAAGAGAACATGGAAAATAAGCCACTCTCTTAKACACCAAAGGGGAATAATCAAAAGGAAGCTTGATTTTTTTTTACTATCTCTGGTGGTAGAGGAGTTTGAAACAATTCCTTTGCTTCTTTGAGGTAGTTTATAAATCTAAGAAACCACTCRATATTTCAGGCAGCAGGCTCAGTATATATCTTTTAGCACACAAAATATTGTTTCATTCATTGCTGAGCCAAATGCTCATTTCATACAGAAGATCAATACCAGGCACTCATTTTATTACATTTATATCACAGGTTGTAGAATTTCTGCTGGAGGCAAGTTCCATAAATCCTGATAAATTCTTGCATTGTTGAAAAGTAAATCTGCAGGATGAATAAAGTATAAAGAGTTACATACTCACTGCTGGGCCTGTCATAACTATTCTCCCATCAAARTCAGAGACAGGTGGAGTACAGGTTGATATCAGAGGGTTTGGTTGAAAAAGCCCTCCCAAAATATGCTGTTGTCACTCCTAAATAAAACCTCATCTTCCCCTCTTGCTCACAGTCAGCACCACCCCAGCTTGGAGCTTTTAGAGCTCCCACTCCACCATGAGCAAAACTGCAGCAGGAGGAGAAGGAGCTCAGTGAAAATTTCACTCAAAGATCTGGAAATAAAACCCCWGAATTCTACTCCAGTCAATGGTGAGGTCAAGGCAGGGAGTTTGTTGTTGTTTGTGGTGCTGAGCACTAGAATATCCAAATGTGTCTGGCTTGTTCAGAAAGAGGAATTGTGCAGAAGCTGTTGTGGCACAGAGATTTCTTTACCAGGAAAAGAAATTCAAACAAAAAAATATTCAAACAAAAAAAATTCATGGATCAGAGTATTTGGGTCATACTGAAAGTAACTAATGGGAATGTGGTGGCAAAAAATTTTTGAAATCTCCCACTGACACAGGAGCATTAGTATTTTGGTGAGAACAGAGCTTTGAAGTCAGTGTGTTCTGCCYGTTCTTTGGACAACAGTTCTGAGAGCAACATAAAACACTGAGCTGTAAAAATCCTCAAAACTACTGGGAGAAACAGAAATTGGCTTTGGTGYTTGATATTTCCTCCCCCACCCCCTCTTATTTCAATATTTGCTGCTTWTGAACAGGGTATTCAAAAGGATGAAGAATGTTTGAAGAGACTGACATTAGAGAGGGATATTTTATATAAATCATGTCAGGTGCATTCCATAATATATACAAATGTTCCTAATATATAAAACGTTCACATGCAAACTCTTGGGATGAAATCCATCTCCCCATATGAAGGCAATGAGCATGTTCTCATTATGCTGACAGCATAAATTGCCTTCACTAAGTAAATATAAATTCCCATAGGGAATACTGAAGTTACTGAGGGAGACAAGAATTAAAAATCTCCAAACAGTCTCTACATTGCTACACCTTGAAATTTCATGCTCAGTTCAAAAGACAGCCTACATCTTAATGGTTAAACCTTCCAGGTTTAACAAACCAGCAAGTTTTAACCAGGTTAAACAAAATTTCTTTTCTTCTGTTTTCTAAGGAAGGAATAGGGAAAACCCCACAATGATCTGAGAGCAATGTCACCTGCAAATGTCTAAAGGCAAATAAATAACAGATGTACTGGAAATTCAGCCCAGCTAACAAAAAATTAAATAAATCTTGATGGRAGCAATGAATAATTCAGAGGCCCCATCACTGGGGTGACCAGAGGCAGGTTTGTGCAGAGTCCAGGCTGCACTGTACAAATAATTCAGGGCTCAGAGAGAGTGAGCACTGCACAACACAACTGCTGATTGCAGGCAATCTCATCAAGCCCAGTCAGCAGCTCTGCAAAYATCARTGTGCTCCAGCCCTGACTGCAAATGGAGCCACAGCCTGACCCTGCATGCAGAGCCCTGGCAGGGCTGATGAAGCTTCTGTGGTGTTTCATTTTAGGGGTAAAAYATGGACTCAGCAGCTTCATGTGCAGAAAGGAGAAATCTCCAAATGGTGCTACAGAGCTAAATTGTTCTGAGGGTTGGGCAGGGTAAAACTCACTCCTGAGGGGGAACCTCTGCTGGCCAATTCTATAACACAAAAAGACTTGTTACTCCCAAGTGCAGCAGAAAGTGTGAGTTATTCAGTRTTGTAAAAAGTCTGCTGTGACTCCATTTTCTTCACGTGGGAAAAGCCATTTTTTTTATTCACACAACTCATTTTATACARTTTTTACCGACCTTGTGGGCAACTTTAATTTGTTAATAACTTTCATGTCAATCACTCTATTGGTTAGTAAAAGGTATTTTACTTGTCCATCAAATCTCTCTATTCTTGAATTGTTTACATATTTTCTTCACTGATTCTCATGGGACAGATTTATTGTTTATACAGGTGCACTTGTTTTTCACCCTAGAAATAGATTGTTGTGTTAACGAACTCTSATTTTCAAGATGTTTTCACAGGAGAACTTGCAAAGTACTTAGCTGCATTTAGAAGAAGTGTCAGGCCAGCTATTAATTTAATAGGACAGGCTTGATTTTATGAGGCCTTTCTTTTATAATTTTTCTACCTGTCTGTGATATTCAGAACTTACAGCCTGCATGCCAGGACTTTATACATAGATGGGTTTCATTCCAGTAGGCTGGAAGAAGCAACAGGGTAAAATGAGGCAGGTAGACCTCRTGGCCTACCTGACCAATGAGACCTGACCATGACCAATGAGGCAAATGAGCTGTTTGTTCAGCTCTTTCGTGTGCTCAATATTCTCTGTGGAACTGAAGGACAGCTGCCACACTACCTGTGAGCTGGTTTTGTTTATCTCTGCTGCCAGTGACTCAGGCAGATCCATATTGTCTCTCCCTCAGYGTTTTTGGATGCCGGTTCACAGACTGTTCTTTTGTTTATTTCCCTCTCTGTTTTGTGGCAGGGTGAGTGTTCCCAGAAGTGCTATTACATCTTCGTCATCGAGACCATCTGCGTGGCTTGGTTCTCCCTGGAGTTCTGCCTCCGCTTCATCCAGGCCAGGAGCAAGTGTCAGTTCTTCAAAGGACCCCTGAACATCATCGACTTCTTGGCCATTTCCCCTTACTACGCCTCCCTCATCTTCTCCGAGGACGACTCCAGCGAGGAGGAGGACAGGCCGAGCAGCAACACGTACCTGGAGAAGGTGGGCTTGGTGCTACGGGTTTTACGTGCCTTGAGGATCCTGTACGTCATGCGCCTTGCCCGCCACTCGCTGGGCCTGCAGACCCTGGGCCTCACCGTGCGCAAGTGCACGCGGGAGTTCGGGCTGCTGCTGCTCTTCCTGTGCGTGGCCGTCACCCTCTTCTCCCCCCTGGTGTACCTGGCTGAGAACGAGTCAGGCAGGGTGCTGGAATTCACCAGCATCCCCGCCTCCTACTGGTGGGCCATCATCTCCATGACCACCGTGGGCTACGGGGACATGGTGCCGCGGAGYGTGCCGGGCCAGATGGTGGCTCTGAGCAGCATCCTCAGTGGGATCCTCATCATGTCCTTCCCTGCCACCTCGATATTCCACACCTTCTCCCACTCCTACTCCGAGCTGCGCAAGGAGCACGAGCGGCTGCAGTCGCGGCTGAGCCGAGCCAAGAGCGCCAACCGCGCYGGGGAAAGCGACACCTTCAACGAGACGGACAGCCTGATCCTGGAGGGACAGGCCTCCCCCATCAAATACATCTACACGGGGAACTGAGCCTGGAGAACACATCAGATACATCTACACAGGGACCTACCTGGGTCAGGCCTCCCCCATCAAATACATCTACACAGGGAACTGAGCCTGGAGAACACATCAGAAACATCTACACAGGGACCTACCTGGGTCAGGCCTCCCCCATCAAATACATCTACATGGGGACCTGGGCCTGGAGAACACATCAGATACATCTACACAGGGACCTACCTGGGCCAGGCCTCCCCCATCAAATACATCTACACGGGGAACTGAGCCTGGAGACCCCCTCAAACACATCTACACAGGGACCTGGGCCTGGAGGCCACATCAAATACATCTACACAGGGAACTGAGCCTGGTATCCCACACGAAATACATTTGCACAGGGACCTGGGCCTGGTGTCCCCCATCAAACACATCTACATGGGGAACTGGGCCTGGCGTCCCCCATCAAACACATTTACACAGGGAACTGAGCCTGAAACCACATCAAATACATCTACACAGGGAACTGAGCCTGGTATCCCACATGAAATACATCTGCACAGGTACCTGGGCCTGGTATCCCCCATCAAACACATCTACACAGCGAACTGAGCCTGAAACCACATCAAATACATCTGCACAGGGACCTGGGCCTGGTGTCCCCCATTAAACACATCTACACAGGGGTCTGAGCCTGGTATCCCTAACAAATACATCTACATAGGAACCTGGGCCAGGCCTTCCCCCATCAAATACATCTACATGGGGACCTGGGCCTGGAGAYCCCCTCAAACACATCTACACAGGGATCTGAGCCTGAAACAACATCAAATACATCTGCACAGGGAACTGGGCCTGGTATCCCTCATCAAATACATCTGATCTACACAGTGAACCTGGGCCTGGAGACCCCCCTCAACACACATCTACCACAGGGATCTGAGCCTGAAACAACATCAAATACATCTGCACAGGGAACTGGGCCTGGTATCCCTCATCAAATCACTCTCACACAGTGACCTGGGCCTGGAGACCCCCTCAAACATATCTACACAGGGGTCTGAGCCTGAAACCATCAAATACATCTACACGGGACTGGGCCTGGTTCCCCATCAAACACATCTCACAGGGACCTGGGCCTGGTGTCCCCCATCAAACACATCTACCCACAGGGGTCTGAGCCTCTGGGCCGTTCCCAAAACCACCGACAGAAATGTGCACGTGTGCATCAGCAAAATACACAAAGCAAAGCAACAGCCCGGGTTACAGTGCTATCCTCTCTCCTGGCATAGGTATAAGCAGCAGCCAACCTGACAGTGCCAGCTCCAAAAAATCCCTGTGGAGCTGGAGGTTGGGAGAATGTAAAAAAGTCAGAGTTTATTCAGTGATAAATGCTCATTCTTCTCTATGACTACTAAGAATAAACTTTGTCTGTACCACTCATGCATCTTGCTGAATACCTAACACTGAATGAGTAACAAACAAACCAGCTTCTGTTGGCACAAACACACTTGTTATTTGATTTGCCTTTGAGTTTCCAGTGTTCTTGCAATGAATTTCCTGAGCCAGGCATTAGGACACATTCTTTCAGGGCTACACACCAGTGTGGTTATCCACAGCTCATCCACCAGGCATACAGACAAAATCCAAATTCTGTATTTAAAGCCAGTAACAAGCTTAAAATAAAAATAAAACTGCTGTATGTGACAGCTTTCAAAGTTTGCCTGTAGCCAGATGATCAATCTGTACCTAAMAAATTGCACTGCTTTGTATAAAACACATAATGTTTGCAAGAGCATTTGCTTGAAATGCAGTTGTGGTCTGCAGACTGTAAACATATCATTCTAGACAGCAAAAGTCTTCAAACTTCTTTTTCATATAATTATTTAAAATAAAAATGAGAAATAAAAAAAAAAAAAAAAAGCCCAAGCTTACTGACCATATCAAAAAAGCCTCGGTGTTCTATTTTGTGTTGAATGGTGATGGTTTCTCTGGAAGAAAGATAAAAAAATAGGCTACTTGAAAATGTGAAAATTGGCTTCTGAAAATGTGAAAAATTCTTCTTCTAAGAAGAATCCAAAGGTATAAATAGCAAAGAATGAGGGGAATGATTGCCAGAGAGGCAGTGGGAGTCATTTTCTGAGGGAAGRTGCCCCTTTTGGGATACCCATGTACAGCCAGAAGGAATCAACAGGGCTTTGCAGAGGTCAGCAATGCTCCTTTAAGGACAGAATGGATGGTTTTGTACAATTTGAGCCTTTAGAKGGTGTGAAGGTGCTCAGTGAGTTCCATGCAGGTGCCAGAGTCCAGGTGTGCACACACACCTGTGTGTTCATGGCCACAGTGAGAGCCCTCCTGATCCCCACAGGGCTCTGACACGCTGAATTTTGGGAATGTATTTAAACACTGAGATTAATCAAGGCCTAAATTAGTTTTTAATCAGATTTCCAGCTTTCATCACTCCATTTTCTTAAACCTTGCCAAGGTCCCCATGTCCTTGTGATGGGGCAGAGCTCAGTGAGTGAACATTCCCCRGGGCCAGCTCTTGGCAGGCACCCCTCCTGCCCAGCCTGGGGCCATTGGGAGCCTGGGGACATGTGCAGCACTGCCACATTCCCCACCTGGACATGAAACCCAGCCTCCTGCAGGGTTCTGCAGCTTCCTGCAGGAGCTGCTCCCCTCCCTCCTGCACAGCTAGAGTGGAGAAAAGCACAGTTGTTGGCACCACGGGGATGGCGTGACTGGAATTAATCTCTTGRGTTTATCTTGCTATTGACCTTATGATTCAAACCAGAGAAACTGCAGGGGATTATTCAGGGGGATGTTCCAACAAGAGGAACAAGTTGGCTTTAGATGACAGGCATTTACATTTGTCCCATGAAATATGCAATTTCTGCTGGTTTATGAACAGGTCCATCTGATTTTTTTATTTTTCACAATTTAAATTTTTTTTTTAATGGTAATTCTCTACAGTAGGTCCAGTGAGATGATAAATCAGACAAAATCCTGGTCTGGACTATGAAGCAAACCTCTCCAGGGTCCTGTGCATGGTGATGCCACCTGCATTCCTCTGGAGATTCTGCCCCTCTGGCCTGGCAGTGCCAAATCCAGGGCTTGCTCCTGATCACTGGTGGCTGCTGGGACACAAACCCTGATGCAGAATTGCTGCAGCTTTAAAAAAAAAACAAAAAACAACAATTCTCCCACTGACACACACTTTGGAGACACAAACAATCAGGTAGGGCTGCTGATTTGCTTTTTCCAAGTAACAATTTCTTTATTAGATCAGAAGTTMGTTCAACATGGCTGCACATAAAATTAGCCCAGCACCTGGCTATAAAAACRTAGATATCTGGTGAAATATTGGGGGTTTTACTGCTCCAGTGCTTGTAACAGCTCCATGTCCAACAGGTTCTGTGATGTAGCTGGGACTGTGGACAATGACAGAAATCCAAACCCTGACTCAGTCTAGTGTTTAACCCTGTGTAAGTTCCAAAACACAGCCCAAGAATGTGTTTTAACCCCCTGTAAGTTCCAAAACACAGCCCAAGAATGTGTTTTAACCCCATGTAAGTTCCAAAACACAGCCCAAGAATGTGCTTTAACCCCCTGTAAGTTCCAAAACACAGCCCAAGAATGTGCTGAATCACAGAGTTCAAACAAACAAACAAACAGCACCAGTGCTTGACAGGGAGCTGAGTGTTTGCATGTCCAGCTGAATTTGGACCATCACTCCTATTTCTGATTTTAACTTGAATCTCCTCTAATGGCTGGGTCTGGGCTGCCCCAGCTCTCACAGAAAAGAAGTCCTGCATGATTCATCGTGTTACAGGGGAGGGAAAAATATGTTAGGAGGAACATTTAGTGCCGGTGTAACTCAACTGAGTAACACATTCAGAACAAGCAGTTACAATTAGCAGATCCTGTTGTTGCCAAGATTGAATCATTTCCTAACCAGATTTAATTAAAAGAGCAGTTGAGCTGCCYGGCACCCATCTCCCCCGACTTCAAAGCCTTTCCCCTGGACCTACATCCCAGAAAGAGCAGAGGAGCAGCACCCATCACCCAGGGGATCCACGTTGTGCAGCCCTCACCARTGCACTGCATCTCTCTTGAAGCTTCTAATTGCTGCTCTGGCACAGCAACACCTCCTGMAAAAACCTCCACCCTGCTGCTTTTTGGGGGAAATCAGGAATTTATCCTGCTCTGCAGCCCAGCCTGTGGGAGCCCTGGGAGAACACAACACAGGATGCTCCCACTTGGACTCAAAACACAGAGAATGGCTTTTGATCAGGGGCTAAGTGCAAATTTTCTGTGATGTTGAAATCCCACCGAGAGGCTGAGACCTTTTTTCTGACCTAACTCTCATTCCCTCAGGGGTTCTGCAGCCTGTTCCAGTTCTCTCTGCAGCCCTGGTGCCTCCCAGCTCTCTTCCAGCTGTTTCTCCTCTGTGACTTTCACCACTTCCTCTGGTACAGAAGCATTACATAAGATGGACATGTTATTATCCCAGTAATTAACTKCCTTTAATTTCACAGGTTCTGTATTTTATTATTTCAGCCTACTATTAGAACTTCTGAAATTYGCTTTTCACCTGTCTTTGCATCTAGCCACTAACATAAAGTTACCAGGTTGATTAAGCCACAGATTCATTGAGGGAACAGTGTTTTATTTTAGGAGCAAATTGTAAAAGAATTCAGGGACTGGACTGCATATACCATGCATTAATTATAGCAGAACTATTTAAAACTTGCAGTGGTCAACAATTTTATTTCAAACACACCCAAACACAGTTGTGCAGTTATKTTGATCAATTAAGCACATTCTGCTGACAGAAATTACACTCAGCATGTCCCTTATGTTTTTTTTTCCCCATGAAAGATTTTCTCCTTCTTTTTTTTTTTTGGTTCAGAAAATTATTTTAATACATTGCAGTAACCTATAAATAATGATGAAAACCTAAAAGGTCAAGGAGAGGAAGAAGTACAGYACATTCCCAGTTTTTACTTGTACAAGTAATAAATTATTAGCCACATGTTGAAGTTAAAACTGATAAAGGGCTGATATAAAAGTCATATTTCCTAAATGCAATCCAGTTTCTGCATGGTAAAATGAAGATATTCCAGCCCATTTTACTGAAAGTGTTGAATTCCTTCATGTGAACATTTTGTTTTGTAGCAATGGGGCTTTCCCCCCTTCCCTGAGTGCCAGCCATGGCACAACACCCAGCAAAGCCCTGAGGAACAGGCTGCAGATCTGCTGGGCAGTTCTTAATTTGCAATATTAGGATGAAACCTAATGCTCTGGGTTACTCTGCTTTGTTCCTGGATGATTAAAATGATGCTCACAAGAAAAAGATGAAAAGAACTGAGGTGTTTCCCCTCCTCCTGTGCTCCTGTCTTTACCATTTCACTTCTGRCAGAAGACAGCTCTCAAAAAACTCATTTTCCCCAAAGTTTCATGCTCCTGTAGTTCCCTTATGCCAGGGAAATGCTCACAGAGGGGRGAAGAGCCTGACCCAAAGCTTGTGCATTGTAAGAAAAATCTGCAACCAGAACAGCATCCCATGAGCTCACACAACAATCCAAGCCTGGATTAGCAGCACYAAGGAGCATTTTAGCAGATTATTCCAGCAGATTCAGCAAGAGGGATAGAAATCCAACTCAGATTTCATTATTGTCATACTCCATTCCTGCCATAACTACAGCAGCTGTAAAAATCAAGCACTTATCTAAAAGGGAAGGGCTGTAGAAGACCCTTCAGATGTTTCTCCTCTGAAAGTTACAGCCTGTTATACCATCAATAATAAAACATAATCATCCTGAAACAACACTTCAGATTTTAATGAAAAGCTCTACTGCTTCATACCTGGAAAATTTTGCTTTAAAAAGTCRTTTAGGACTTAATATATTAGCMCAGAACTCCAGACATGCATATAATTAAGTCATAATGTCTTCCCAAATGTCTTTCTTTCTTTCCAGTTCTAATGTTCAGCCAGATATTAACCAGTCAGATTGAGCCAACAGGTTTTGTTTCAGCTTCTTCAAAATAATTCCATCAGCTTCCAAGAGGCTGTTCTCAGTAAGAACAAATGGACCAACACAGAATTTTCCTGCTGCCTGAAGCTCAAGCAGATGAGGAACAATTAATGCTGAACTTGAGGGCAGTGAAGSCTCTGTGAGAAGCCAAGGATGTTTCACTTTATTTCACACAAAGTGCAGGAGCATTTGCTGATGTTCCACCCTTTGGTTTAACTCTGCATCCAGGCCCCCATCCCTCCCCAGACAGACAGGACACAGATTTAATCCCTCCCCAGTTCCATGGCTTCTCTTGTTTTCATCTGCCCACAGCAGGAATTGTTCCKTTTCTAACAAAGTTAAAGAAATTTCTTATTAAAATTCACCACCTTAAAGGTAATGTGTGAGAAATGCTAAAGATAATTGGGTTKCACTCATGAATAAAGAATATTAATAAAATGAAGAAAGTGCTTTTATGTTCTTCAACCAACAGCTCTTGTACTGCCCTTTAAGTGTGTTGCACCCTCATTTAAGAAAATAGACACTAAAAKTTTCCAATTAAAGTTTCATTTGCAAAATCCCTGGTTTTGAACTGCCTTCACCAGAGCAACAAAGCAGGTAACAATCCTAAATTTATGCYTCGAGGATCTGATTTTCCAAATCATTTGTGTTTTCATTGGTCTGATGTTTTACTTTCACCTGACTGTCCCGAAGCTTTCAGAGCTCTCTTGTTCTACACCAAATTWGTCAGAGCTCTTCTACCTCTGAGAGACTCTTCTAGGAGAATTTCACAGAAAATCAGCTCAGCTCAAAGACAACTAAGTCCAGGAAATTTCAAAGCTTCTGAGAGACAAAAAGCTACAAGCTCATGRTTAAAGGAAAAACTATTACACACTTCAGCAAAGATTCATGGATACATTCCTCCAGCACAATTACTATGATTTTTAGAGGATATTTTTAGGAAAGTGAGAGTGAAACAATACACTTCATCTGTAATTCCAAGCCAGATCCAAGGGTTCATACCTCGAATGAGGCTGGCAGGATTTAGAACAGTCATTTCCAGARCTGATCAAGATAACACTATCAGCTCATTAGGGTGTGAGTATGCATGCTTAAACAAATTAAACTCATTTCATGCTGATAAAAAGATATCTGAGGAAAACTGAAGGTCAAAGAGATTTATGCCATAAGGGATTCAGAGTTTGAGGAATGTTCCAAAGGAATGTAAAACTCTAGAAATGATGCATTTCTGAATAAAACTGCAACGAGRGTCCATTTCTCTGTGTTATTACACAAGTGGGATTAAAAAAAAACCCAACCCAAAACAAAAATGAAAATACACAGAAATTAATCTTTAGGGCAAGGTTATTAAAGAGAACTCTACACAGAAGAAAAATAAGTTTCAAATTATCTCCCAAAAGAGCAAAAATATGTCAGTATATAAATTTGCTGGGCTTTAATCCTATTTATTGAAATAATAGCAAATTAAAGGCCCATTTTTGCAGGTTCTGGGATAATTCCTGTGCTAAGTGCTTCCAGCTTTTCAAAACTCCACAGAGCTTCAATCACCCAGCATACTGACATCCCTAAAAAGTGCAACTAAATATTATGATAAGGTAGTTAAATTTTATGCTTGACTATACTTCATTTTATCCAGGTAGCAGAGATTCTGATAGATGCTTCTCCCTGCCTGCCTCTATCTCAGCGTGGGGCAGCAGAGAGGAAGAAAAGCAGCCCAGATGTGGTGTAAATCTGTGTCCTCCTGAAATCCAGAGCTCAGTCCAGCTCAGCCAGTGCAGCAGGAGCTGTGAGCACCCTGACATGGCTGCTGTGTGTTCACTGCTGGCCTCAGTTGCTCCAGCAAGGCATAAAGAAAAAATCACAAAGAAAACTTCATAAAATCAGGCCTGCTCTGGCTGGGCTCTCATTTCTTCTAAGGAAAGCTGGCACTGTGCAGGGTCCCATGTGAAAGCAACCCTGGTGTGAGCAGTTCATTAACATAACAATCTATTCCTGGGTAAAAGACAACTTACACCTGTATAAACTGGTTTTACAGCTTAGATAGAAAAATGAAAACTATCTCTCACAAACAACTTCCCCTGCATGTCCACACCAGGGTTTGAGTGACCCATCAATCCAGAATAACAATTTGTTACTGACCAATCAAGTGATTGGCAAGAAAGCTCCTGACCAGYTGGAGTCCCACACCAGGTCTGTAAAACTGGATAAAAAGGAGTTTTTTGTGAATAAAGAATGGGCTTTTTCCACCATGAAGGAAATGGACTCTGTGTGATTTATTCCCATATTCGTCCTCCCCTGAGGGATTCTGAAATGTAAAAAAGTCAACCAGGGAGCTGAATCAAGACCAACCTTTCTTTTGCCACCAAGCTCAACTCTCCAGGCTCACAAGTTTTGTTGGACTGCAAGTCCTGCAAGCTGTTCACAAGATTTGCAAACCCAGACACRACCTCAAGCCTTTGCATTCCATTTTTATCTTGTAGTGTAATTTTACAAACCACACTGACTGCATATATCTAATGATTACACAGAACAATCTCAAACACTTGCATTTCCAAAAGGGAGGGAATTTCACAAGGTCTTCAGAGATTTCCAGKATGGCTGATTCTGGTGGGAAAGAGGAATCAAAACCCCCATGGAATTCTTGATTTGTTCTGTTTCCAACCAAGAACAAAAGGGCATCAAAGAATATCCCAACCTGTAAACCATTAGGCAAAAGTTGTGTCCCTGTGYATGAGACAATATATTCCATTTATAACTACAAAGAGGTGCTGAACCTGCTCCTCAAGGGCACGTTCAGCCTGAGAGAGAAATTGGCACAGACAGAGCTGTTTGCTGGCTCAGCTCTGGCTAAAAAGCACCACTGAGGACTGCCAATATTTATGTGATCCTCCTGTTTTATTCAGAGAGCAARAAAACACAGCCAAAAAGCCCTGGACCAGCACACTGAACAAGGCAGGTACAGCACTCATTCCTCATAACTGATTTTCTGCTGAATAATCAAGCTTGTAATAGTTTGGGAAGCTTTCCTCTTGTCAAATGTGGTGGGTAAATCAAGTAGCTTATAAAGCTAATACTGCACGGGGCTGAACTCTGCCAAAATCTATCCAAGGAAATTCTCCCAAGGTCCTGTGCTTGCATGCAGGGAAGCAGGTGAAGAGGGATGTGCACTAATGGGGGGTTTTCCTCATGGAACCTGTGGGTTTGCTCGTAAGAAACAACAAAATACAACAATTTCTAGCTCATGGGTTTCCACAGATATAATTGACATAAATTATTCCTTTTCCTTTTTCCTTCTTTCCTTTCCTTTCCTTCTTTCCTCTTCCTTTCCTTTCCTTTCCTTTCCTTTCCTTCCTTTCCTTTTCCTTTCCTCCTTTCCTTTCCTTTCCTTTCCTTCCTTTCCTTTCCTTTTCCTTTCCTTTCCTTTCCTTCCTTTCCTTTTCCTTTCTTCCTTTCCTTTCCTTTCCTTTTCCTTTTCCTTCTTTCCTTCTTTCCTTTTTCTCCTTGGCCTCTTCCTCTTTCTCTTTCCTTCTTTCCTTTCCTCTTCCCCTCTCCTTTCCTTTCCTCTTTCCTTTCCTTTCTTCTTTCCTTTCCTTTCCTTCTTTCCTTTCCTTTCCTTCCTTTCCTTTCCTTTCCTCTCCTCTCTTTCTTCCTCTCCTTCTTCCTCTCCTTTCCTTCTCTCTTCCTCTCCTCTCCTTCCTCTCCTCTCTCTCCTCTCCTTCTCCTCCTCCTCTCCTCTCTCTCTCTCCTCTCCTCTCCTCTCCTCTCCTCTCCTCTCCTTCCTTCCTCTCCTCTCCTCTCCTCTCCTCTCCTCTCCTCTCCTCTCCTCTCCTCTCCTTCTTCCTCCCTCTCCTCTTCCTCTCTCCTCTCCTCTCCTCTCCTCTCCTCTCCTCTCTCTCCTCTCCTCTTCCTCTCCCCTTCCTCTTCCCCTTCCCTTTCCTTTTTCCTTTTCCCTTTTTTCCTTTCCTTTCCATTTTTTCTTCCCAGGCTGCAGGAGGATCAGGCAACTCCCGAAGCCACCAGAGCAGGCACTTTTCAAGCTGCCACATCCCCAGCTGTGCCCTGCAGCTGCACATCTGGAAACCTCTGTCCCCTGGCCCYGGCCCCCCTCCAGCCCAGACTTTTTCAGGCTGAAGGAAATGTCTGAGGAATTATCACAGATGCTCCAAATGTCCCCCACAACGTGTGAGCACAGGAACAGAGCTCTGGGGCTSAGCCAACAGGAGCTCAGCAGTGCTGAGCGTTTTCTCCCACTCCTCCAGCCTCCCAAGGAAGTGAAGCACACAAGAATGGATGGATGATGTGCTCACCCACCAGGGGTTGTGTTCCAGCTCTCTTACAGACAGATCTGAGCCCAAAACTGGGGCCAAACAGGTCACTGTGAGGGCCCCCTTCTTATTTCATATATTTCCTATTTTGTTCACATTTGAACTACCAAATCAGAGTTCACCTAACCTGACAAAAAGATGGCTCTGCCCTATGAAACCCCCACAGCAACTGAGCACCTTGCTTGGAAGCAGACTGGTTTGGGTTGGAAGGGATCTTAAAAATCATCCAGTGCCACTCCAGCCATGACAGGGACACCTTCCACTGTCCCAGGGCTCTCCAAGGCATGTCCAACCAACCTGGCCTTGGGCACTGCCAGGGATCCAGGGGCAGCCAAGCTGTGCCAGGAACTCCCCTCCCTCCCAGGAAAGATTTTATTCCTTAATCTAATCTCAATCTCCCCTCTCTCAGTTTAAAGCCATTCSTCCTTGTCCTATCACATTACCTGTGGCTTTCCAACAATATTTCCAACAAATGCAACTTGAGCTTTTCTGCTTTCCTCCTCAGTCCCCAGCTGGAATCCTCTGGTAATCCAAATGCTCAGGTTTACACTGATGCCTCAGGTTTGAGCTTTTATATTTTTCACATTCTGTGAAAATTATATTATTTATATTTATATTTTTCACATTTCACAAACTTGGCTGCTTTAGTGTGTGGATCTGAGTTCACATTAGGGGATGGTGAGCTCTGTGCACAGAGCAGGGAGACAAAACAATTCCTGCTCCAGCTGGGCACCAAGGACAAATGATCCAAATCTCAGCCCCAAGAGCACAAACACCGTGGGCTGGAGAGAGAAAAACAAGCAGGGTGGGACTGCAGGGGCTAAAGCTGGAATGGGACAATGAACTGCAAGATGCAAATGGAGCAAAAGTTATAAAAGTGAGAGACCCYGYGACSAGTTGTGACCATTTGGGGTTGKGMTACCCAAGGTGGATCCATTTGAGGCCTCTGAAKAAATCCCTACTTTATTCTTTACTCTCTGTTCTCTCTGTTCTAGGTCAGCCTTCACCAGRCATCAACACCAGAATCACCTCAAGGCCTTTGTCTGCCTTTATCTTCATTTCTCCCCTCCTGTAACCTCCTCTCACCTGAGCTTTGCCCAGCGTGGTCCCCAGCAGAAGCCAGAAGAAATCTSTGAGCTGCTTTGCATGCCAAAGGAGCAGGAGCCACAGAAACCTGAGCACATTTCCAAGCTCAGCAGAGCATTGCACTCATTCCTAGCTAGAGACATCCTTCACCAGGCTGAGATTTTACAGGTGCTGAGGCTCTGAGAGCTGTGAAATGAACAATAAAAGACTTTGGGTASCTTAGCATGAAGGCAAGATTGCAAATTAATGTTAAATTTTAGTCAGGTTTATGCAGAGGGCAGGAATGGATCCTTCTGTTAAGGAAAGAAAGAAAAAATGTTTAAAATTTGAATCATAGGGACCTACAAGGAGTCCAGCTCTSAAGTGAATGGGGATCAAACCCACACCTTTGGCATTATTAGCACCATGCTTTAACAAACTGAGCTGAATTCAGAGCCAGGTGTGTTTATTCCATAGATCACCCACAGAACACCAGCTGCCTGAGGTTTTGCCTTCAGCTGCACATGGAGGGGTTAAATCCCAAATGGATGCCAGAGTTCAGGGGTAAAACATCACCCAAAGCATGATTTACCCCAACACATCCCCTGCTCCAGCTCCYACCCAGGTGGCACATTCAGAACCCAGGGCTCCTGTTGAAACARAAGTTCTAAATAGGATTGGAAGGAACAGGGATTGTGTTCAGCTACCAAGATAAGGATATTGGGCAGCTCTCAGCACACTGGACCCCAGGCCTGCTTTTCCTCTCCATTCAGATCATTCAAGCCTAATTAATTAAAGCCTTTTTGTGTCTCAGGGCAGAGATAACTTGTATGCAGTGATTTCTTGCAGCRCTCAGAAGGAATGAAACCCTCAGCCAACAAATAACAAGAGAAACTGGTTCTMACTTTRAATATTGAGAGAGAAAACCCAGGTMRTTTCCTCCAGCCTGAATTCTCTACAGAAAARATGATTTTTTTGCCCTCCTGCCAGCCAGCACAGCAACCCCTCAACCCCAAGTGTCAGAATTCCCCATGAAGGCCAAACTGTCCCCAATAATTTATAATAATCCTGGCTGTCCTCACCCCAAKCCTGATTAATTAATTAATTAATCAGAGATGTCTCTTCTCCGGTTGGGGATCTCTGTCAGGAACCAAAAGGCAGAAGGAAAAGGGAAAAGCTTCAGCTGGCACTCATCCTAACCTCTATCTTTATGTGAAGATAATCTCCTCAGGGAGGAAAAATGGCCCAGTAAATGKCCCAGGACACAGTGCAGCAGCAGAACGCTGTGCTAGGCACACTCAGGGCTTTTTTGCCCCTGTTTAGAAGAGTCAGGGTTTGTCACACACTTTATACTGTTCCTTTTCACACTTGAGAGGCATCAATTGCAGGGAAAGCTCTGGCCCGGCCTCCTTCACGATGGATTCACCCTGACAGCAGCAGAACCCCTGGGTTAGTGATGGGTGCCTTTCCACAGTGGAAGCTCCAGCTAAGRAAAGCTGCCTGGCAGCTCCTGGTGAAACAAATTACCTCTCTTTTTATGGATAGGAACAAGTGGACCAAATTACAGAAGTATTAAAAATCAGTCAAGTATTTCAGCATCTACAAAGGCAAATACGATGTGTGCAAGCTGAGAGAAAGGCAAACAAATTACTCCTGAAAAGGTGGGCAGGGAGAAGGAACAGAATGAATTGATCTTTAGACTTCAGCCTTTCCTCTGCAGATAAATCTGTGCTGAAATTAAACCTGATTAAAAAMCACAAAACCAAAGGAGAATTCAAGTCAGTCATGTCACAGCAAACATGATTTTGGTCATCACCCCAACCTGGCCTGTAGATTTTTGTTTCACATTTCTGCTGAAATGACAGAATTGAAGTCTGACCTGGGCTGACTCTCACTCAGATCTTCCCCTGAGTGTTCCCCTGTAGAGGGGATGGTGTCTGCTCTCAGCAGCTCCCAGGCCATGCAGAAGAGGCAGAGTGATTTATTCTGAACTTTCTTTTCTCAAAACATATTTCCTCRTATCATCAGAAAATATTAATGGCATTCTGCCGACCTTTTTAAATCTATATATTTTTTTTTCTTTTTACTAAACAGCCATTTTCTTCCAAGGACAACAAATGTTGATTTATGTGAAGTGAGATCAGAACTTTATAAATAAAGACCTTTATAGATAAAGACCTCCTTTATATATATAGACCTCCTAAAACGAACAGGTTTTCTTTTCTTGTTTGATGATGAAGTGGAAGGGTGAACCTTTGGTCTGYTCTAAGAGAATATAAAATAAAACACAGTGAGAGCTGGCCATCTGTGATAAAGATGCCTGAAATAACTACTGGGAAAAAAAAAACTGGAATATATAATTAGAGAATTTACAGGGAAAAAAAGAGGAAAAAACCCTTCACATTTCTTTTTGTTTTGTGTAAAAGCAGATAGTTTAGCTCAAGCTTTTAGCTGGCAGCTAAAAGTAAAACAGCAATTGTTTCTTAGGCTGAATTATCACTACATGTTTCATAAGGATTAAGTAGTATGTTGTTATTAGAGTAGTCAGTGGTTCAGGATGCCAGAAGATTGGAAGATTAAACAAAAGCTAATCTCTAGGAAAGTAGGACGAGATGCTTTGTTTCTTTTTCAAGAAAAAGGATTCCCAGGTTCTCAAAGCTGGCTTGGTRAGGTGACATTTTTTTAAACAGCAATATTTTCCCATCTCCCTCTTCCAGAATTATTCATTTTCTAAAAACTGTGTGTACAGATCAAGTAGGCATCAAGTTGTGTTTTTTTTTTTTTTGACAAGTTAGCACTAATAATAATTAAACAACAATAATAATTAAACAACAACAACAACAGCAACAACAACAACAATAATAATAATAATATTTTCCCTATAAATCAGGCAACCCTCTGGTTGCATCAGTGATCAGGCACAACTGGAAAAGGTTTTGTTTGAAGGGGTTTGCACAGTTTGAGGAGGTGTCAGCAAACCACTGACAAAATGCTGTGAGAAGTGATCATTTAGCAAGATATTTGGAACATGTTAAGGTTTTTTATATGAGAAAGATGGTGAGTGTAGAGCCAACCTCCCAGCACAATCCTGCATTAGGTTTGCATTTTATTTTTGGTACATTTTCAGGAGCAATCTCCACCAAGTTCTCTATTGCAATATCAGTGGCATTCAGGACTGATAAAACAGGTAAAAGTGACAATAATAAATACAGTTATTAAAAATATAAAACACAGAGAAATTCCTACAAAATATCAGTGGCATTCAGGACTGATAAACAGGTAAAAGTGACAATAATAAATATAGTTATTAAAAATATAAAACCAGAGAAATTCCTACAAAATATCAAGTGGCATTTAGGACTGATAAACAGGTAAAAGTGACATTAAATAAATACAGTTCTTAGTACCATAAACCACAGAGAAACTCCTACAAAATATCAGTGGCATTCAGGACTGATAAACAGGTAAAAAGTGACTATAATAATACAGTTCTTAGTACCATAAACCACAGAGAAACTCCTACAAAATGCTTAAGGTTCTGGAAGATGGCATAGCTTTGGACCTTGTAAAGGTCCAAAAGATTTTGGCCCAAAATCTCTTGTAAAGAGATTTTAGTGCTTAAGGGACTTCTGACAGCTCTCAACAAAAAGAATCCCAGGACTTTAGCACTCAGTTCATGCAGAAAGTCCTGRAAATGGTCTAAAATAGCCTTTGAAATGTACAAATGCCTATAGTAGCTCCGAGAAATGTTTGTTGTGCTGCTGTGTGACAAAGAGAGGGCACATATGAAGTAGATCTCWGGTACACATCCATTAAATGTTCTCTGCACAGGAAGGAGCTTTATCCAAGTGCAGGAGAGCAGCCTGGAATGGGAGCAGCACAAATACCAGAGCCCTTGGAAGGTTTCACCCCTGGGAGAGGGAAGCTTTAAAACATTTGCAATTCATGTCTGAGCGATGTCTTCCTTGCCCCCAGGCTCCCTGTTCTGCTGAAATCCCAATTAAACAGATGCGGCTGCTAAAATTAGGGATGCTAATGGCCAAGCACAGSGCCAGGCCCTTCCTGGGGATCAAAAATAATCCCAGAGGGAGRGACTGGGGAGGGCACCTGGGAGCTGAGGCCTTGCCCAGGGCAGGCTCTGCCCCAGCAGCTGGCACTGGGTGCTCTGTGCCCCAGGGTGGCTCTGGCAGGGATGCAGTGACCCGTGAGGAAGAGGATGCTGCAGGAATGGGGGTTTGGGGCTCCCCTTCAGCTTCAGAACCAGCTTTGACTTCCTGAATTGATTAATTTCAATATTCCCTGTCGGTTTGGCAGCACACAGCTCTCTGTCCCTGGAGCCTGGGGCTCAGCACAGGCTGGCAAACCATGTTGTGGGAACCTGAGGGGGACTTTGCTTCTTTTCTGCCAAGGTTTTAATGTGTGAGACAGTATTTCTTGTTTGGATTCAGATGTTTGTTAGTTCTATCTATATTATATTATCTATATATATAATAGATGTAATATATAATAATATCTATAATAGAAATATATAACATAGAAATATATAATTCTGATATAGAAATAATATAATTGTAATATACAAATATAATATATAATTTATAAATATATACTAATATAGAAATACAATGTAAAATTATATATTTATGTATAATATAATATAATAACATTATAATATTATATTATATTAATATTATATTATATTATATTATATTATATTATATTATATTATATTATATTATATATTATATTATTTATTATATTACATTACATTACATTACATTATACTATATTATCTATATAATTGTCTAATCTCACAAACCCTGAGTTCTACAGCTCTTTAAACAAACTAAAAATGGAGCTGTAGCTCTCTCTCTACAAGGCCTTTAAAGGATAAACTGTCTAATTGAAATGTCACCTAAATTATTTTCACTTTTAACCCAACAACCAACCAGCCATGGCCCACAATGGGGACTTTTTTATCCAATGACACAAAACCACCCAAACTCATGGAGAAGAAGGTGAAGAAGAAGGACCAGCCTTGGCCCTAAAACCTCCATCTTGCTTTATGTAAATTACTATATTCTAAACTTTAAACTTCAAGTTTTCCACACCTGTGAATCACAACACTTCTATCCAAACTCCACACCCACAATCCCAGTTCTGTCATTCCATTTTGGAAGCCTTCTCCATGGCCTCAGGTCAATGCAGTGCTCTCCTGGGGGTCAGTGCCTGCCAGCACAGAAAGTTTAAAATTCTCATTAACCAGGGCTCCAACTGTAACCTGCRGGAGAAAAATGTTAATATTGCTTATCTGAAATAAAGCACRTGAAACGYTCCTCTCAATGGGATCAGGCAAATTACAACAGCCTTAAAACAAGGGAAAAGGTTTAAAACAAGGRAAAAAGGTTTAAAACAAGGRAAAAAGGCTTAAAACAAGGGAAAAAAGGAACCAGGCCTTGTTCCTTTTATCTGTTTTTTGCTTTGCTCTCCATCTCCTGCACATCCCCCTGTGGTACCTGACTTGCTGCTGCCTTGTAGCTCTTTTTGAGGAACAGGACCCAAATCAGTGCTCAGGGAGCCCAGGGGAGCCCTCTTGGATTTGTAGTTTCAGGTTGGTGTTGAAGCATCATTGCATAAACAAYTGAGGGTCTGAGCTGGCTCTAAATTCAGCATCCTCCAGGCTAAGGGCTGGCGTGGAATTTTTATTAATCAGCTCATATATTCACTTGCTAACTCATCTCCTAAATTCCTCTAGCCAGTCCCTGAAAATGAGAGTAACCACTGCTCAGTAATGAATGAGGTTTCCAGCATTTCAGATCTCAAAGTGCAAAACTATCAGTGCTACAATATTTAACATCTGCTGCAARTCCCTCACAGCTAATTATCAGCTCTTCTATGGCTCCCTAATGAATTTAGGGAAAGAGAGGCAAGGACAGGCTACATTTGACCTGCAGTGAGATGACAGAGCTCATGCAGGAAGGGAAATTTGGAAAATGTTTCTCTGGAGTGAGGGAAAAAAAAAAAAGCTGTGAGGAAGAACTTAGCAGATATTCCTGTTTGCAAACAGCCAGTTTGGAAGGTTAATATGGAAGGTTAATATCTCCTGCAGTCTGAATAAAATGGCAGAATTGGGGTTTATTTCCACTGGAAAATAAGTTTGCTAACAGACCCCAAATCAGAAGGTAGAGCTGTTCAATCGCAACATTCTAATTTCAGTGCAACATTCTAATTTCAGTGAATGTTCCATTTCAAAACCAGAGATATCAACAGCACCATTTCCAGGCTGTTTTGGCCAAAATGCACCTGCTTGTATTTGGTAGATAGGGCTGAGAGTCCTTCCACACACAGCACAACTCAAAACCCACAGAGTCAGAAAGTTTTATTGACATTCACKATGGGATTTGCAGGAATTGGTGGGAAATCCAAGGAAATGGCTGTTATATCCCCAGCTGATGCAAACCAGCATAACCCCACTGAAATAAACAAAACCAAACTCAGATTTGGTGAATAATTTCTGAAATGAACTGTGTGAGGTGGCTCTGTGCAGCTCCTTTTGAGGGGACAAGAGCTGTGACAAAACCACATCTCATTTTTAACAGGCTACAAAACCAACCCCAAGAAGCCACTGGAATGATGAAATTATGGAACAGGAATGATTTCCATTCCAGCAGCTGACTTCATTCTGTGATTCAGGTCTGCTTATCTGCTTGCTCAGTTATTTGAATTTTCATTAAATTATCAATTAATTTGACACCGATTCCGTTGTATTTTATATTTTTGAGCTCACCCTTCACTGGAATAAAGGAGCTGAAGAATTGACTATTARTGTCAAGGCTTCTGGAGTGATGTAACAAAGTGTTTTGATAACTAAACACACATCAGGAGTTAGGGTTATGGTGGCAATTCTTAGTCTTCCTGAGACAGCTGGAAATTGGAAGAAGCAGAACCTGGAGAATTTTATGGTCCTTTTAGAGAACATAAATTAGATATGAAAAATAWTTTTCTGCATACTGATCTACAGTTACTTGAAAATTCCGGCTGGAAAACAGGGATAATTCTTTCAGGGCAGACTGATTGTTCTTTCTGGAACCAGCCTGGTTCCCATCCATTACAGCTCCRTGGTGGGCACTTTTTTACCCTGGAAGCATTGAGGATTTCTTTTGTCTCCCCACACAGGTAAATGCCATAAGAAGTTTTTCTGTTTGCAGCAACTGGTTGGGATCTGAAAACACTCCCAGGAGGAAAGCAATCCATCCAGGAGTGCCCAGCAGGGCCTGGAGAAGGAAAAATCACAGGCAAAAATCAGGGGCACATCTCTCCACCAAAACCCAAACTCAATCTTATACAGCTGGAGGCTTTTGGAGTAGATCTGACTATTAAAAAATAAAACAAAACCCAACAACATGCCATATAACTCAATTATTTGGGCCCCAAATTGTTGCTGTTTCCACTAATCYCTTGTGGTTTTGGGATTAAAAGCCTGGGCTAGAATTTCTGACTGTTTCTCAGGATGAGGTGCATTAATAAGGCTCAGCCTGAAAGGGCATTAGAAATCAAARAGGCTGAATTTTATTCTTTGCCTCTGTCAGAGGTCCCAATAACAGAGTTATTCTGTACTCACTCTACCAAATGGACACAGAAGGAATTTCAGCTCTCCACTTGTGAATGATTGATTACTCTCTGTGGTTTCTAATTTTTTCCTGAGTAAATATTTCAAGTCCTGGTCTTGATGTTGTAAAATAAATCATGATATAATTATACCTTGTCAGTGTTTCAGAAGAAGAAAAGAACGTGGATTTATTATTTCTGATAAGCAGCCTTGTAACAAGAGAAAYCTGAGCCAGACAAACAAATTTACAGTTTCTATGCATGCATTTCATTACAGATTAAAATAGCTAAACCCAGAATTTAAACCTGATCTACCTGATTCTGGAAGATTAGCAGGCTTATCTGGCACAGGATCATGGAKCAGGATTGTTCCTTTGGAAGGCAGCTGTCAAACACATCCAGCCCACCACTGAAGCATCAAATCCACTGCCAATGGTTATAAATTGCTTTATTTTACAYACAAGTGCAACTTGTAGAGCCAGTGTTTGGAACTCAAGACAGGATTTGTGTTGTGAGCTGCCTGATTCCTGGCTGCCAAGCTGGAAACTCCCTGCAGAGAGGATGAAAATCAGGGCCTGAGGTTCACTCAAGCTCCAGAGCAAGATTGCCATGACAGGTKGGACACAAAGTGTGCAGCAGAAAGGAAAACCATGTAATGGTTTGTGATAATTCTGTGTGTTTGGAGTGGGGAGTGTAATTTCCCTGGAACCTCATCACTGTGCAGCTCCAGCTTTCCCTCCTCTCCTTGGGCACATCCASTGCACAAATGGGAGCTGGCCTCAGTCAGCTGCGGGAGCAAAAAATGGCAATTTGGAATGGCTGGCAGAGCTCAGACAATTTTGATTTTTCCCAACCAGGAGCATCAAGGCCTGGTCCTGAATTCATCCTCAGATTCAAGAGGCAGACAGCACTTACCATGGATACTTTCCTGGAAAATCTGGGTCTTATTCACCAGACTTGACAGATAACAACAACAAAATCAATAATAACAATAGTAATAATAACAATAGTAATAAGAACTATTATTATTATTACTATTACTATTACACAATAATAAAAATAATAATAATTCAGCTTTTTGCCCCCTCACCCAGCCAGAACAAGCAGCAACCATGACCCAGACCCACTCAATGTCCCAGCCATCTGAATTTACTGTGATAAATGGGAGATTTCAGTGGATCCCTACTGATTTCTCTCAGGAGAGTGTTAAAGGGAGATYCCTGACAAACTGGAATCACAAATCYCTCGCTGTTTCAGTGCCMATGCTCTGCCTTGCCTGGCTGAGCTGCACAGAGCACAATGTCCAGGCTCTCCCTGCATTTCTGCTCCCCAGCACATTTTTAACCAGCAGCTCCTGATCTGGGAGAACCCTTGGGGAACATCAGGAAGCAAAGGGAGCTGCAGCTTGCAGGAGCTGGGGTCCATGCTCTGGACAGCAGGCAGTCCCTCAAGGTGGATTATTTTCAGCCTTCCAGTCTTTTAAATTATTTTCTCTTTWGAGAAGTTCTGAATTATACAGCAGTACCTTTTTTAGCAATGGAAAATCTCATTTTAACCACTCTGCTGCCTAATCTCATTGCAAGTGTAGCATTCAGGAATGAAAGGGTCTGAAATTACTTTAAACTCATCAGGAGACACTCTGGGCAAAGCTGTTTCAAACATCAGATACCAACCTGAGCCACAGGCTCTGAACAATAGACTGTGCTAAGTAGATATGGAAAGGAGACTTAATTTCAAATTACTTCATTTAAAAAGACACTTCCCATAATCACCAGACTAATTCTTCAGGGACTCAGCTCAGTTAAATCATGTCATCTACCTAGTGTGGTTCCTGCTGTAATTTATTCCCTGCTCATTTTGAAGGGATCATTAGCCCAGCTCTGTGAGGTTTTTACTAACTACTATTGATGCTTCCAGAGGGGAAGGGATGGGAAAAACCAGGGGTATGCAGATATGAAATAAAAAGTTTGACCAAATCCACATTTCTACAGTAAATGCTCCAGAGTTTTGGCTCAGGTTGCATCCAGTTTGAAAATGCACAAACTTACAAATAACCTTTCACAAAAATASAGGGAAAAGAAGAAAATCCCCAACCACTCTAATTTTGAATGCAACTAACCATAAAGATCCATGCAGTCRTGTGCTGGGGGATTGAAATTTATTCACAGTGGGTTGAAAACACAACCCAAGGGGGGCAGTGATGGTGAAGAGCTTCATGAGACACCCTTGCTCAGAGAGCTCCTCTCTGAATGCCCAATTTCTGAAAAATTCCTGCTCATCCCAGGCTTTTAAAACCCTAATCATCTCTGAAACTGGTGGCTGGCTTCCATATTCAAATGGTTCCYCAAAATATCAATTCAATTCTCTTCTGTTTGCCTCAAATCTTCCTGTTTTGGCCAAAACTGCCAATTTCAGAGCACCAGTGTCATGGTTGGCATCCCCTAAAGCACAAAGAGAATTACTCTGGTGATGGTCAGACTGCTGCAGTTCTGAATTACCAGGCTGTTATGACTCACTGTGGGCATATAATTAGTTAATTAGACTTTCTGTACAATTTATCTACACAAATGTAAAGCCAAAATGCTGATTGCCCTGTGAATGGCTTAAAACTCAGCTTAGCATTAAACAGAAAACAAAGGTAGATGACACAGCATCTGAATGGCCAGTAATGCTAAGAAATAAAAGTTTACTGTGTGGAAAAGGAATTTTAGAAGGAGATCTTGTCTTAGAAAGCTCCTGACCCTTCAARGATGTTATAAAAAGATTTGGTACAAGCCACTGCTAAGCAATTTAGTTTTGTAGAAAAGCCACAGYGAATTGCAAGGGTTCACGTAATGGTCAATGGAAGATTAAAATAATGAAATTTTGACCCCACGAGRTATTTTAAACCATATGATTGGGATAAAGCAATCCCATTATCTGGTTCAAAATCTGATCTTCCTGAGGAAAGCAGCTGRAAACATTTCAGAGGGTGGATCAGATGCTGTCAATAGAGACCTCAGTGGCTGTGGTGAAAACTCCAGAGGGCAGAAATCCATCCCTTGGGCTTTGCAACAAGACAAAATAAAATACTGAGACTCCTGTGTGCATGGAAGGATGGGAAAGAGATGGAGATCCCTAATGAATCCCATAATGACTTCCTGAGAACCTGACATCCTATAAAAGCACTGGAACCCACGAGGATGAGGCTGTTTAGCAGCAAGCAACAACAAAAGCCTGCAGGATAAATAATAAATAACACATCCTACAAGCAATCAGACATTCAGAAGTCTCTTTTTTCCCTTGGGGGAGCCATTAAAATCATCCAAAATTCCAAATGGCATTGCCCAAAGAGAATTTTGCAGCCTTGTCTGCCACAGAGACCAGTCCTACAGACTGTGAGGGTTCCCAAGGTGGGACACAGAGGTTTTCCTGCCAGGATCAGTTTTTAGGARCACTTATGACCAAAAAGCTTCATGGTGGGTGACTCTGAGGCCCATAACACTCAGCACAGTTTTTCCTACTGAGTGAAGACTCCTTCTACAGAGAGTCCCATTAAAAAGAAAATCCCTGTCCCAACCTGATGACTTTTTTTTTTTTCCCATGGAAATCAGACTTTTAATAACAAAAAAAAGAGTTTTTATGACAACAGGTTTTTGGTTCACTTATTGAATGAAGACTCCTACAGAGAGTCCCATTAAAAAGAAAATCCTTGTCCCAACCTGATTACCTTTTTCCAAGAAAATCAGACTTTTAATAACAACAAAAAAAAGAGTTTTTATGGCAAGAGCTTCTGCTTCACAGCCCAGGCTACTCAAATGCTAGAGGAAAAGGACTTCTCCAAAATCCCATCTTTACACTCAATGTTTGTGAGAGAAAACAGAACTGTGGTTACTGAGGAAAGGGAATTTCCTGACAAACCYCAGAACTATTTCTGCTCCCTTGAAAGAGACATTCTGGGACATCATCCCATCCTTCTTTATTYCCCTGCTCTGTCAGCAAAGCCCCAGTGTTCACCCTGCCCCACTAATGACTTTGCATTTCAGACCAGGTTTCGTCCCCTCACTCCACATTGGACAGAAAATCTTCCTTTTTCATGCACAACTCTTCCTTTTCATGCACAGCTCTTCCCTTTCATGCACAACTCTTCCTTTTCAGTGCACAAATCTTCCTTTTCAGTGCAAACTCTTCCTTCTCATGCACAACTCTTCCTTTTCATGCACAACTCCTTCCTTTTCATGCACAACTCTTCATTTTCAGCACACAACTCTTCCTTTTCAGATGAAACAACTCTTCCTTTTCATGCACAACTCTTCCTTTTCATGCCACAACTCTTCCTTTTCATGCACAACTTCCTCAGCACACAACTCTTCCTTTTCATGCACAACTCTTCCTTTTCATGCACAAACTCTTCCTTTTCATGGGCACAACTCTTCCTTTTCATGCACAACTCCTCAGCACACAACTCTTCCTTTCATGCACAACTCTTCCTTTTCATTGCACAACTCCTCCTTTTCATGCACAACTCTTCTTTTTGCACATTCCTTTTCAGAGACACAACTCTTCCTTTCAGGAGAACCAACTCTTCCTTTTCATGCACAACTCTTCCTTTTCATGCACAACTCTTCCTTTTCAGTGCACAACTCTTCCTTTTCAGCACAACTCTTCTTTCTCATGCACAACTCTTCCTTTTCAGCACACAATTCTTCCTTTTCAGTGTAGAACTCTTCCTTTTCAGTGCACACACCAAGTCTGCAGCCAGCAGCATTGATCATTCCATTATCACTCTGTTCTACTTAATTTCCTCTTCATCTTTYGAGTCAGACTCCATCCCAGACCCCATCAATAGTGCTGGCAACACCCTGATGGATTACCCTGGCTCTGGCATGCTGCAGGTGCCCTGCAAAAATTGTTTTTGTGTTGCCCCAGCGCCACTGAGCTCTCCTAAASTGTTCAGAGCAGAAAATTAACAAGAGCATTGGGATTTTTTAAACGCTCTGATGTGATTTTGCAACAAGCATTTACCTGGTGCACCAGACAGTTTGACAAAGCTGAACTGTGCCAGTTTGGGGACTCTGAGAGGAGAAAAAGCAGCTTTGGCAGCCACCTGAGCAGCTCCTCAGTGCCAGGGGATCCTGCCCAGGGATGGGATTTKCCAAACTTCTTTTAACTCAATAACAGAGTGGAAAAAATCTTAATGGAGCAGGCACTGAGAATAATTAACTATTCTCCTCCACACATGAAGTATTTATAATCAAATCATCCAGCTTTGTCTAGGCAAAGCAGCAGAAATGCCAATGGATTCTAGAAGAGATATTCATGAAATGTCATCCTTTAAATTTTCATCTAATTCTGGGTAGATTGTTAGCATTCAAGAGATAAGACCTACCTAAGCTTAACTTAACTGTTCATCCAGGAGAAAGCAAGAA
>NDFG01000372.1:173963-249161 GCA_002167245.1 Sporophila hypoxantha
GATGACCTGGAGCGCAACATCGCCGACCTCATGATGCAGGCGGGCGTGGAGGAGCTCGAGGGGGAGAACAAGACCCCGGCTTCCAACAAGGGCTAAAGTAAATCCTGGCTTTGGAACAGACCCCTGGGCCTTTGGAATTGCTGGCTGTAACTTTGTTTGGGAGCTGCTCTGGGGGATTGTGCTGGAGAGACAGAGAGCATGGCCAGGGAGGGGAATGGAGCACCAGGAGCTGCTGAGGGGGCTCAGCCTGGAGAAAAGGAGCTCAAGGGGGCCCTTTTGGCATTTGGAATTACTGRCTGGGACACAGAGGGAGCTGCTCCTTGTTTTGGGGCTGCTCTGGGAGAGAGAGAGAGCCAGGGTAGGGAATGGAGCACCAGGAGCTGCTGASRGGRYTCAGCCTCGAGAAAAGGAGGYTCAGGGGGACTCTCCTGGCTCTGCACAACTCCTGACAGCAGGGGACAGCTGGAGGGGTCAGGCTCTGCTCCCAGGGAACAGGGACAGGAGGAGAAACAAAGCCCTGGGAGTTTGGAATTGCTGGTTGTGACGCAGAGGGAGCTGCTCCTTGTTTGGGGGCTGCTCTGAGAGAGAGAGCATGGCCAGGGTAGGGAATGGAGCACCAGGAGCTGCTGAGGGGGCTCATCCTGGAGAAAAGGAGGCTCAGGGGGATTCTCCTGGCTCTGCACAACTCCTGACAGGAGAGGTCAGGCTCTGCTCCCAGGGAAGAACAGGAGGAGAGGGAGCAGCCTCAGGCTGGGCCAGGGCAGGCTCAGGGTGGGCACCAGCAGGGATTTGCCCATGGAGAAGGCACTCAGGCTTTGGAGCACACTGCCCAGGTGGAGCCCCAGGGGCTGCTGAGGAGCCCCTCAGCTGTAAATTCCTCCTGTGTGTCATCTGGGAGCTTGCAGGGAGCAGTGCCTCCCTCCCAGCTGCCAAGCTGCAGGTGCTGGCTGTGAGGGAGGCACCCAGGCATGAGGCAATCCATGTCCCAGGGCAGTCAGTGCTCCCTGCAGGAAGGCAAATCACCTTTCAGGAAAGCTCTGTTACATTATATATTCTCACAGCATTTCTGATTGCCCACTTGCCTCTATGTGACAGTGGGCCTGTGTTTGGAACAGATATGTTCTTGCTTGTTAAGGTGTCTATTTTTGTGTTACTTTGTTGAAAACACAAATTATTCTGGCTTTGTTGCCCTCAGTGTCATTTCCATTAGCCTGAACCCCACAAATGAAAATCTCTGCTGAGCATCATTCTCTTAATTCCCAGTAATCTCCTTTCTTGCTATTTTTTCCCCAACAGGTTGCCAACAACTCAAGATAAGTCATGGAAGATTACTTTTTCTTTTTTTTCTACAAATCCTTGGAATTAAAAAATGGCTTTTTGCAACTCCAGTGTGTGAAAGCATTTTTATATTGTTACAGAGCTTGCATTCCTAATGTACATTGTATAGTTGGGGTAGGGTAGTTTCTATTTTGATTTTGTGTACTGTAATTTCACTTTTTGAATTCTTGTAACGAGGATCACTTGGTTGTGTTATTAAAACACAGATCTTATGGATCTCAACTCCTGGGTGTATTTTTGTGGAGTCACTTTTTTCTCTTTCCTGTACTTTTCTAGATGTTTCATGTTTGATAGCTCAGCATTTAGTGACTCCCTCCAAATGGGAACCTTGCCTTGTGAGTTTGTGGAGTGAAGCACAAGATTGAAACTTAATTCATTGCATTAATTGTAGCTCTGAGCATCAGGCACTCACTAGTTGAGGATTGTGTTGTCTTTCATCCATGTAATAAAGGTGATTTTTGGAAACAAGAGGCCCTGAACATCAAAACCATCTCTCCTACTGCKGGTGTTCCCTGAGCTGTGTTCCTGGAGCATCAAGGAGATGCAGATTGACCATGGGAGACATCTGAGCAGCCACTGCCACCCCAGCTGTGACACCTGGGCAGACAAGGAGCTGCTCACAGAACAATCTCACCGTGGGACTGAGGGTTTTTAACATGTCCCTKTGATCCATAACTGGATTGAAGGGGTTGGGATTGATGGACAGGGGTTGTGGCAATGTCTGTGTGGGGTTTTCAGTGGGAATCACTGCCTTGTTGGTCACAGCAGTTTGCTAGCAAAGCAGTGATACATGAACAAGAAATGAGAGAATCGAGGTAGATTTTTAAAGCCTTGCTTCTCTCGGAATGACAACTTCAAAATATTTGATTTTTTTTTTTGTTTGCTTTTCTAATCATACCCACATCTTTGGGCCTGGAGTGTGTATTTATTACATTTTGGCYGTGGAAGGTGTGTTTGGGAGAGTCTGAACTGTGTCACTTGTGAAGAAAAATGACCAATGTCAGCTGTTCTGACAATCATTGCAATGCTCCTCCAGCTTCAAATGCAAATTTCAGCAAGCACTAGTGGCAGGCAGCAGTTGCAGGTGCACCACACTTCAGCTGCTCCTTAAATGCCACCAAATTAGCACTTGAGTGCTGTGAAGGCAATATGACAGGTCATTTTTCCAAACTCACTGTAATAAAAGCTCATAATAAYGGGGGAATTTTGTGAACATGAGAAATGTATCAATATATACTTGTAATACCAGCCTTAGGGCCTTTGTAATGTCATTTCAAAAAAATCTAATAAACGGTTATGTGGTAACAAATAGCCAGCTCATGTGTGTTACAGCACAATCTAGCATAAATATATAATTATATGGGAGATTATATTTAGTTGTGAGTTATAAAAAGACTTTAGCAGAGCTGCTGCTCACAGGATAGTCTAAAAATCCAGGTGTGCTCTGTATAAKAAAAAGGTGATGATTYGTGCCCTGGCAGATCTGGACTTTAGCAGCTAATCAGAATATAGGAAAAATATTAATTAGAAATAGTAACAATAATAAATTATAAYTAATTCTAATTCATTATTAATTAGAATATAGGAAAGCATATTAAAGTGGATAATTTGGTATGATGTTTATACATGTACATTCTCWTATATATATGATGTATAATTTTATAAGTCCTCATCAGGTTGTGTTCCTCCATGGTCAGTGTTSAATTTTCCTGCACCCTCCCCTSTRCAGCAGCAGTAGTGCTGYTTTCCTCAAGTTCATTCTGGCAGAATAACTTCCAGGAAAATTATTTCAGCTTTAAGAAGMAGCTGTATTTTCCCAGTCACTKGAAARATTCCAGTCACYGTTCAGTTGGGATATTTTYCCCTCATAATTGTAACACTTGACTGATTTTAGCTGCTGTTCCCTGCACCTACTCTGGGTTTCCATTGCCATCCTCTCCCAGCCCTACTTTTCTTCCCCCCTGACCCTCCGGAGCCCCACTKCAGCTGTAGATGTTTGTCTTGGTTTGGACAGACAGGTGTCTGCTAAGGAAGGCAGGAGCCTCCTCTGAAATGGAAAATGTAAACCCCTCCCTCTGAATTATTATTATAATTTTGAAATTAAAAGGCTCTCAGGCAAAGATATAGGAGCAGGAATAACAGTTCTTTATTAGGAAAAAAAAAAATGCAATAATACAAAATACACTGCCAGTGTCAGAATAGGAGCTGCCCCCCTGTGTGTCAGGGGGTGGCACAGCCCCATCCCATGGGGGCTCAGCCCTCCTGCAGTGCCAGCTGTGCTTCTGCTGCAGCAGGGATCCTGCACAAGGGGGGAGTTTTCCTCTGCAGCTCCAGGGCTGCTGGAGATGGGCCTGGGCTCCCTCTGGGAATCCAGCAGGAAAAGGCTGCTGTGGCGTTCCAAACCTCAGATTGTATCCAGGTAGGAATGCTTGGCTCCTCCCCTGGGTGGAGCATTTCCCGTGGGATGATGGAATTTTATCAGCCATGCAGGGACACTCACTGGCCATGGACAAAAGATAATTAATAATTAATGGCCCATGGACAGAAGAGATCTCCTGGAGGGAGGRTTGGCTGTGGGAGAGATAAAGAAAACCGCCCAATGAACAGAGATAACTGCCCCACCTCTGACAGATGGCAGTAGAACACACACCCCTGGCCACATCGTGCATTTCCAACCTAGGACAAGGCTCTTTCAAAGATCTGCACTAGGAACAGCAAACAGAATCAGTGCTTTTCTGTGGCAGAAATTAGGAGTGACCTAATGCAAGTCTTCAGCCACAGATTGTGCAGGCAATCTTTAACAGCAGTGCTGGGTTTGAATTAAGACCTGAGAACTGAGAAATAAGTCAAATATCACAGGAGCTGTGTGGCMTGTGTATTTTTAACTGGGCAACACAAATAAATTTGACATTGCTGTTTCATCTCTTCTGGTTTCCTAATTCCTGTCTTTATAGCAGGAATRTTACTCTGGACAGAGGAACAGCATTCTAATAAAAACATATTTTAAACACTTCGGCCTACTGATAAACGATCTAGAGCTGTGATATCCTTAAGAGGATTTTTCATTTAATCTCTGCCCTAAAGACAACATACAGTAAATAAGACTGCAGCTTTCAGCCAACAGCATCTGGTGCAGGCACTAAATGAGGCTGGAGAGAGCCAGTGACACASTGACCTGTGACACTCACCCCAGGCAGGAGCCAGCTTTGGAGCCTCCCYTCCCACAGGGTGAGCCCAGCTCCCTCAGGGCCAGGCAGGTGTCACTGTGCTGTCATCTTATCACAGGGATTCCATACTGTTGTSTCCTTAKCACAAAGGTTTCACACCTCCTTGGKGTTTCTCATGGGCTTCTCCTCAGAGCACTGACYCTTTCTTCTTCACAAAGCAGCCAACTGACCCCAGTTCCCTTCTCACCCAGCCACCCCACTCTTTTATAGCACTCTTCWTCTCATTGCTTACAGCTGTGGCCTGTTAAAGTCAGGCCTGTYCCTAATCTTTGATAATTGGCCCAGCTGCAGCTCCTTAGGGGTGAGATTACTTTCTGCACTACCTTTATTTTCTTATATTCTATCCCCCCATATCACTGCCTGCTGTGGGACAGAGGAATTGTTGGGCTCCATCCTGCCACTCTGGTTTTGGCAGGGAGCCTTTGTGCCAGCTGATGTTTCCTGTCCTCCTTTAAATTGTCTCTCTTAACACCCCCAGGAAAGTCCCCTTGGTTCCCTTCTTTATGCACATGAAGGCTGAGCTTAGAGCAGAGACTGGAAGGCGTAAGATAAACAGGATTTATTAAAAGATCCTCAATGGATCACCTTGGGCAGCACTAAGGCCCAGCCAGGGCTGCACCCAAGATGAACCAATATGGTCCCAAATGACCAAGATGAACCAAATGAAAACCAGATGACAAAAATGTCCCAGATGACCAAAATGGTCCAAAATGAACCAAGATGACCAAAATGGCCAAAAAACCCAAGTGAACAAATGGTCCCAAAATGAACCAAGATTGAACAAAATGCCCCAAATGCCACGACGTCCCGGGTTCTTCCCTGGATCAGTCTGCTCCATTTGCAATCTTGCAGTTCTATTGTCCCATTCCAGCTTTACCCCTGCAGTCCCACCTCTTGTTTTTCTCTCTGCAGCCCACGGTGTTTGTGCTCTTGGGCTGATTTGGATACATTTGTCCTTGTGCCCAGCTGAGAGCAGATTGTTTGTTCTCCCTGCTCTGTGCAGAGCTCACCATCCCCTAATGAAGCTCAGACCTCACAGTAAAGCAGCACAGATTGAAAAATAGGAAAGCCCAAACCTGAGGCATCACTCGGGTGTTGAGCACAGGAATTGGTTTGCCAGAGTTCTGTGAGATCAGATGTCACCTGCTGTCCTCAACCCTGGGCAAGTGCGTGGAGTCACTCTCTGCGCCTTCTCCAGACCTCAAAGGCTCATTGAATTCAGTCCTTCACACTGCAAATACATTTGGCACTGACCTCCAAAGGGAAATAATGCCAATTCTATCATTTGTGCTGCAAGCAGCTGTAACCACAGCCAGAGCCTCTGTCCAACATCTCTCTGACATTAAACTGAGTCTGACACTTTTCCTGAAGTTGTCCACATGGACATTATTTAATGAAAATTTCTCTTTTCCCGACTTTCTAGCAGAAGTGCCTTCTAGTGGCACAGCCACTGCGAGGAGCAGCACTGCTCAGATGAATCCTCAGTCACCTTTAATGGGGGGTCAGAGGCTGGGCTGTAGGAGCACATTGCTGCTGAACCGTGGGGGTTACAGGCTGGGATGGTTTACAATCCAGAAAGTAAGAGCATGCACAAATCACTTCTTGAGCTTTAGCCTCGCTGTTTTTTGAAAGATGTAATGCTTGCTGAATAGTTTTTCTTCACTCTATGTAGAGTTAATGAAATGAAATTTTAGGAAAATAAAGAATGAGAATAGACACTTTACCTCTTACAAACATTCTGAAATCAGAAAGGTTAACCCAGGAATTGCCTCTCTGAAAAATGTGCATGTGATAGTAGAAGTGCTCTTTACGCTGTTTTGCACAGAGCTGGACATTTTTGTTTATGAAGTTCCTGTAGTTAGATACAGATATAAAGTTCCTGCAGTTTTACAGATCTGTGCAATGTGCAGACCTTCTCGAGAGATCCAGTCCTGTCACAGACATTTTTTCACTAAAATCTTTTCTTTAGGATTTTTCCTTCTGGGAAGCTGGAGGCCCCAGAAAACAAAAAGGTAAACAATATTATCTGCTTTCTGTGGAATGCAACAGGTCAGTTCTGACTGGCCCAGATTGAGTGTTTGAGTGAATGCCCAATCAGGGCTGAGAACTCTCTCGACAGAGTGGAGAGAAGCCGTGTTAATCATTCTTCCTATTTCTATTCTTAAGTCAGGTTAGCAGCTCCTGAAACTCTCTCCTTTCTTTTTCTTTTAGCTATAGTTTAATGAGTATATAATAGTATATCTTAAATATAAATCAAGCCTTCTGATCATAGAGCCATCGTCAGTCTCTTCCTTGCACCCCAAAAATCTTGTGACAACCGATCACCACAAAGTCCTGCAGGGGAGGATGAGGTGAATGGCTGAAGGAGTGGGGAAGACAACCCCATCACCTTTTCCTGTTTATCCACAGTGCCTTTATGTCCCAGAGCTCTTCCCAGAATCCCAGGATGGTTTGGGCTGAAGGGACCTCAAAGCTCTGCCATGGGTTTCCCATCCCAACACCTTCCACTATCCCAGGGTGCTCCAAGCCCTGTCCAACCTGCCCTTGAAGATTCTTGCTCTTCCAAACATGAAATTTATGGAGCCCTGTGTTCTTCCAGGGTAACAAAACAACAAACTGAATGGAAATTTCTACTGTCTTTACACCTCTGTAGCCTCGTCGATCCAGATTGTTTAAGAAAACCCTGCTCCACCCCCTTGAAAGCACTGAACAAAGTCACTGCTTCACACATCACACCAAATTAAAAACAAATTTATTGAACCCGAGGCATATTTAAAAACCAGGAGGCTTTTCATGCCATAAGTTATTTTAAAACATCTTTGAAACTACTCCACAGGCTGAGGYTAAACAATTAAAATGCATAATAACATTTAAAAAGCAGCACCAAAAATGTAAGTCATCTTGTCACAGAGGCTGCTCCAGCGTGGTTTGATTATTTAATGTTATGCTCCAAAACCAATTTATACCCTATACCCTTGATCTCTGTTTCACTTTCAGGATGTTAATGCATGCACCATTGCTGTATTAGCTGATAGGGCAGAACAAATACTTGAGAAAAAAGTCATGATTAGAATTTGAAATCTCTCTCAGCCAYGTTTAATCCCCAAACGTTCTCACCTCACTGGCTTTTCCTGCTGCTCTTGCCCATTGGAACTCCATGTTTTATACCTGGAAAAAAAATGATTATTTAACATCAGTAGCAGATGAATGCAGAGCTCTACAGGGAGGATGGAGGTGTTGGAGTGTTAAAAGTTGTCAGGCATTAATGAAATCTCTTCAAGCTGATCTGACATCAGCAGCCTGTGTGGGGACAGAAACCCTGGGATCAGACCCTGAGGCTGCCAGGGATTTCTGCTCATTTCTCCTGTCTTCTGCTCATTCTCCTCTTTCCTGCTCATTCTTTTTCCTCCGTTTCTGTTCATTCTGCTTTTCTCCTCTTTCCTGGCTCATTCTCCTCTTTTCCTGCTTTTCTCTCATTCTTCTCTTTTCTGCTCATTCTTCTCTTTTCTGCTCATTCTGCTTTTCTCCTCTTTTCTGCTCATTCTCCTCTTTTCTGCTCATTCTGCTTTCTCCTGCTTTTCTGCTTTTCTCGCTCTTTTCTGCTCGATTTCTCCTCTTTTCCCCTTTGTGGCTGTGCCCAGCCCAGGGAGGAGCAGCAGTCAGGGTCTGTTAGCTTTTTCTAACTGATTACAGAAAAGGATGGAAATATCTCCCTCCAGCAACCTCTCAAAACCCAGAGAAACAAGTGGCTTCACTCTTGAGAGCAAAATCCGTGTGTTTCCGAGGAAGCTTTGCTGAGCAAAGGGACTGTGACATTTCTGCAAAGAAGTTCTGCAGTTTCTCGTGCACAGGATGGGAAGGAGTGGCAGAAGAAAGAGACTGTCCTTCAAGATGGCCTTGCCCAAGCAAAGTGAAAAAAATGAAAATGAAGGCAAAATGAAAGTGCCTGTCATCAGCAGCACTCTGCAGGAGGCTCAAAACCTGAGAGTTCTGCACATTACAGCTGAGCAACTCCTCAAAAATCAAGCAGAAAGTTTTCCTGAGGGAGTTATCTAGGAAAAAAAAATTAAAATGTTTTACACTAAGGTTAGCATGCATAACTGAGCCTGAGTAGAAAAATTGTGTTGGGAGATAAACAGAGAGTTTCAGCTCACAGGAGGAGTGTTCAGGGCACACGGCTTGCTGCAAGACTGTGGATGATAAATGCTGCACCCACGGGCACTGCAAACAGTATCTGCAGCTCCGGGTGAATGGGTGAACAAGCACTCAAAGCACGCAGAAATGTATAATTACTGGGGATTTCTTTAAAGAGGGAAAAGTGTGGCCACACAACGCAGCCGATCAAAAACTGATTGTTTTGGTTATGGGGGCAACTGGTAGCCACAAACTCACCATAGCAGGGGTTTTCTAGCTTTGTTTGCTCTAATTCTGTCTTTAAAATAATAGAAAGAAACCCTAGAAAGTACCTGGAGAAGTCAGCTGCCCTCAGTGTGCTCCAAAGAATAACTCTGCAGGAGGTCTGACAGGCTTAGCTGAACTCTTACAGATGCTCAGCTCATAGAAACCCTGAGGATTCTGCACAATTAGCAGCTGAGGCACCTCCTCAAAATCAAGCAGAAAGTTTTCTGAGGAGGTTTATCTACGGAAAAAAAAAATTAAAATGTTTACACTAAGGTTAGCGTGGCATTAACTGAGCCTGAGTAGAGAAATTTTTTTTGAGAGATACAGAGTTTCAGCTCTAATTCTGTCTTTAGAATAATTATCAGAGTTTCTTAAACTTTTTAAAGATTATTAAAAAAATAAGATAGAAAACTAGAAAAGTACTGGAGAAGTTCAGCTGCCCTCAGTAATGCTCAGAAGAATAAATCTGTCCAACCTCATGGACAGAGTTAATTTAACTCTCACAGCATGCTCAGTTCATAGGAATTCCAGTGGTTTGTGATCCTGGAGCACTCCAGCCGTGACCAATCCTCCAAGGATGAATGTATCCCTGTGATTTCTTTGGCTTTGATGCTGCATCTGCCAAAGGTCAAAGACAGGACAGTGAGAAGGGGTTCAACAGCGGTAACTTTTAATATGCTAATAGAAAATGGTCTTGTGTAGTTTCTAGGAGATTCCTGCATGGTTAAACTTTTCACGACAAATCAACACACACAGAGTGTAATTCCCAGAAATTTTTGGTTAAGTTTAATACCCATAAATGTCAAAACCCTAGAGTTTATTATTTAAACACAGGATTTGGACCCCAATGACTAAGAAATCCTTTTAATCTTCCCCCAAATATATTTGCTATTTAAACACCAGTCCATCTTACTCATTAAAACGATTTTTTGTTGTCATCCTCCTCCTATGGTGATGTGATCTGATTTGATTCCCTCTGTGCTCCACTGCCTTAAGAACTGACATTTGTCAACTGAGTGGCAAAAGTCCTTGCTGAAACAGAGAAATTTCTTATAGGTTCAGAGCAGCAATAGTTGTTTGGTTTTTTTTTTTCTCTGAGCAGACTAGTGCCTAACATTTCTAACAGGAGCTGAAAGCTTCAGAATGAATTAGTCCAGATTTTTAGGAGCAAAACTGTAGAGCACAAAAATTTCCTTTAAGCCATTGCTTTGATTTTGCCACTTCTCGTGTAGCTGCTAAGGAATTACTCATCTTACTGAAGGATCAATAGGCCAGACCAAACCTAACTTAAATTTTGAACAAAACAGAGCCAAATCTCTTCCAGGAAAAAAACTGCCCAGTAAACCTCCCAGGGTGACACAAACAGAACAAATTCTTCACCCCATTTCTCCTCTGGATGACAGGTGTGTACAGACTTTAAAACCACCCAGCGACAGCATAATTATCATTGAATTGGCTAATAGAAAGCCTCTAAGTGTTGCTTGAGTTTAGAAGAGCTACAGTTCGCATTTATGACTGTGTGGATTTTGGCCCACCAAGTGGATTCTGTGTTCCCTTCCTCTCTCACAACAGCTGTGATCTGTGTGTGTTTGTAACTGGGAAGTTTTACAGCCACAACAATCACTCACAAATCACTCAGAGCTCAAGAGCTATACAAAACCTGATGGAAATAGAAGTGATTTGGATAAAGATCTGGCATTTGCTATGAGCCCTGTCAAACAGTCTTCAAAATAACACAGAACCATGGAGGGGAGTGGTTGGGACAGTGTGACTCCTGAATTGCCTGTGTGGCTGTTGTGGTGCTGTCCATGATTTACTGGCAGCGTGCTTAGCACCAGAGCCCACAGCAGGGCTCAGAAGGTGCTGTCAGCACGAGGCTGAATCCAGAAATGCACCAGATCCTCTCAGGTTTTGAGCCAGCTCCACAGGCAGGCTGAGTCGGGGCTGTAGATGGCACTGTCCCCTCTGCAATGAAGGCAGCTCCGTGCCCAGGGAGCTCTGGAATTGAAATACAGCTGAGATCCCTGCTGATCCCTGCTCCTGGTGCTCATGGGATGCTCAGATCTGCTCCTGGTGCTCAGATCCCTGTTCCTGGTGCTCAGATCCCTGTTCCTGGTGCTCATTAGGTGCTCAGATCTGCTCCTGGTGCCCATTAGGTGCTTGGATCTGCTTCTGGTGCTCATGGGATGCTCAGATCCCTGCTCCTGGTGCTCATGGGATGCTCAGATCCCTGCTCCTGGTGCTCATGGGATGCTCAGATCCCTGCTCCTGGTGTTCATTAGGTGCTTGGATCTGCTTCTGGTGCTCATTAGGTGCTCAGATCCCTGTTCCTGGTGCTCAGATCCCTGTCCTGATGCTCATGGGATGCTCAGATCCCTGTCCTGGTGCTCATGGGATGCTCAAATCTGCTCCTGGTGTTCACGAGATGCTCAGATCCCTGCTCCTGGTGCTCAGATCCCTGTTCCTGGTGCTCATGGGATGCTCAGATCCCTGTCCTGGTGTTCATTAGGTGCTTGGATCTGCTTCTGGTGCTCATTAAGTGCTCAGACCCCTGCTCCTGGTGCTCAGATCTGCCCCTGGTGCTCATTAGGTGCTCAGACCCCTGCTCCTGGTGTTCATTAGGTGCTCAGATCTGCTGCTGGTGCCCATTAGGTGCTTGGATCTGCTTCTGGTGCTCATTAAGTGCTCAGATTCCTGTTCCTGGTGCTCAGATTCCTGCTCCTGGTGCTCAGATCTGCCCCTGGTGCTCATTAGGTGCTCAGATCCATGCTCCTGGTGCTCATGGGATGCTCAGATGTTTGTCCTGGTGCTCAGATCTGCTCCTGGTGTTAAGTAGATGCTCAGATCCCTACTCCTGATGCTCAATCTGCTCCTGGTGCACATTAGGTGCTCAGATGCCTGCTGCTGGTGCTCATGAGGTGCTCAGAACTGCTCCTGGTGCTCAGATCCCTGCTCATTGTTGTTCATTAGGTGTTCAGATCCCTGCATTCCTGGTGCTCAGATCTGCGCTCCTGGCTCTATTAAAGTGCTCAGATTCTGTCTCCTGGTGCCTCAATACTGCTCATGTTGTTCATTAAGTGCTCAGATCCCTGCTTCATGTCTGTTCATTAAGTGCTCAGATCCCTGCTCATGTTGTTCATTAAGTGCTCAGATCCCTGCTCATGTTGTTCACTTAAGGTGCTCAGAATCCTGCTCCTGGTGCTCAGAATTCTGCTCCTGGTGCCCATGATGTGCCCAGTGCTCTGGAGTAGGTCTTGATGGGCTCAGCATGGTGAGGGCCAGGGTGGCTCCCAGGCCTACAGCAACTCAGCTCAGCTGTAGGTTGGATATGGAATCTGCCCCCCCCAATTCCTGAGCAGTGGGAATTGGGCTGGGTGGCTGCGGTGTCACTCACTGCCTGTCCCAAACCCCTGCTCCTGCAGTGCCAGCCCTGCAGTGCCCTCCAGGCTGTGCCAGGGGTCACCCTCTGTGGGTGAAGTGACACCTCTCACATCTTCCTTGGCCTTTGGGGACGTGCTTTACAAATGACATTATTAAACAAACGAAGACACGGCCCTTCAGTTTGTCCCAGCCTCTCTCCTCCTGGTTCCAGCTTTCTTCCTCCCTTTTTCCAGCTTCCTTTGCTGAGGGCAGTGACTCTCAGACATGTTTCACTGGGAGCAGCCCCGTGGATGTGCCCTGTGCTGCATTTTGGGGTCAGACTGCAGCCAAACTCCCCCGGTGTTAAAACTGAGCAGAATGGGATCCTTGACAGCAGAGCTCCAAGCCAGGACCAGGCTGAACATCAACCGGGGATAACAACAGCAATAGAAGGGATTTTATTTACTGCAGATCTGGTGATTTAAATATTAAATCAGTCAGAAGCTCAGCAATGAGGTTGTGTTGGTGACCAAACTGGGAGCAGCATTTCTGGCCCACTTTGTCCTACAAAAATAGACAGAGAATGCTTCTTTCAGCAGTGACAGCTCCAAGCTTCTTTCCAAGCAAATCAAGAACCTGTATCATCGTTTTGTTCCTCTGAAAAAAAAAAATAAAATTAAAAACCCTCTTGTGTTTTATTATGCCAGCACAAATCAAAACCAACTCCCTTCCACGAGGCAGAATCAGAAGGGTGTGAGGGAATAAATCCTTTATTGTGGAGGGCTGGCACCATGAGTGGGTGGGATGGATGGGTGTGTGGCTGATCTGCTCCTCCTCCTCCCCCCAGCTCAGGTGACAGCTTGGAATATGAAAGAGCCATAACTCCAGGGGTGGTGAGACAGGGAATGCATTGAACACCCACAGATCTCGCTGTTATCTCACTTCTGGATGATAACAGCCTCCTGCCTTCCTATATTCACCAGAGTTTCAAACTTTGTCTTGACAAACACGGGATGAGTACAATTTCTSATTGCAGTGAAAATCAAATTTATGTTGTGCTTTTGTACCTGCACTGTCTCCTGACAGAACAAGTGATCAGGAGGGATGATGTTCCACCTTTTGTGCTGCYCCTGTTTTTCCAAGCAAAGCCAGGAAAGAATGGCAGAGCCAATGTTCTTCTGCTGAGAACTCACACCTGCTCCCCTCAGGGTTTTTCTGGGGTTTGTGCAAAAAAACAAAAACCAAAAAAAACAAACAAACCAAAACCAAACAAAAAAATTCCGCCCAAACAAAAACAAAAAAACCCAACCAACAAAACCCAAACAAAGAACAAACAATAAACAAACAAAAAACCAAAACACAAAAAACCCAAAACAAAAAAAAATACCCAAAAAACAAAAAAAAAAACAAAAAAACACAACCAAAACCAAAACCCGAAAAACACAAAAAAACAAAAAAAAAAACAAAAAAGAAAAAAACCCAAAACCCAAGCCTCCACTTCAATTTTGAACAGGGATGTTTTCAAAGTGAGCTCAGTCTGGCCATGACTCTTCTCATGACACTTTCCCTCCTTTTTTTTTTTCCACATCAGCAACTTTCTAATAGCAACAGGGAAAGAAAAGAAGAGCTCCATAAAGCGAGGGCATTAAAGAAGGAGGCTCGTTGGTAATTAGAAGAGCATAATGTGAACACTGGCTAAAGCCTGCTGCATGCCTCTTTGCGGATGTTCAAACAGTTTTTTGAAATAACATTTCTGCCTTTCTGGAGCTAATTACACACGTGCCACACACTGAGCAGAAGGGGAAATTAATTGGGAGAACAGAGGTGATTTGTTGTGGGTTGGGATGAGGCCATGGATGCTTTTTTCCCTAGTRGGAGAGAAATCAATGACCTCTGCTGGGTTTGCCRTGGACAAAAGATGGGATGCAGGAGCTGGATGTGCCTCTCCACCCTCCCTGTGCCAGCCTGGGTGCCACTGAGGGTGGATYTGCAGGTGGAGCATCCCTCTGCCTTCCCTTCTCTCCATTCTCCCACCATCTGGCAGAAGATTGCCTCCATCAGAGCTGCCAAATCCAGCGTGTCAGAACGGATCACCAGAGCCACCACGGAGTGTTTGTGAGGCCACCCTCACTCACGCTGTGCCTGTCAGACTGATCATCTCCTCTGAGCTGCTCCTTCAGGAACAGCTGGAGCTTTTTAAACACCTGATTAAAATAGAATGGAGCAGCAGCAGCTGGAGCATTTCAAAGATGAGTGGGCTTTATGCCAGTAAATGGAGGAACTTGCCAAAAAGCAGGTGGCAACYATAACTGCAGCTCTCTACAAGAGTGCTGCCCTTGCTGTTGTATTTATTGATCTGGACAGGCAATACTGTGTGGGACAGGTATTGAACACTTATTTCCTTCCCCCAGCTTGTCAGAAGTTGCAAATATAAACCATTTTTACTCAGAGTTCCAGAATGTCTGCTGAGATAGGAAGCAAATCAGTAATTCCTTCTTCTGATGGGGTGGGGGGAAGTATAATAAAAAAAATCCTGCTGAACATTTGTAGGAAATCAATTTCTCTCAGGAACAAGAGAGCCTGTACTGGCAAACTTGGAAGCCTTAAAAAAAAAAATCAGTTTAAAGTGTTAATGCTTTCATGTCAGAATATACACATGCAGTTGGTGTCTTTAAACTCAATTTTACTCCCTCGTGAGAAAGATTTAATTGGCCCTAAATAAGAAATCACTGTTTTACACAGCACAATCTACCACAATACCCACAGATCTGTGTCAGGGTTTGAAATGACAGGTAAAACACTTGCTAATGAGCTCGTGTTTTGCAAGAAATGTTTGAACTTCACCACTTTCCTGTCCAGCAGGACAGGGTGTAGAGGGAAGGCAGCTTTCTTGGGCAGCCAGGTGAGAGAGCAGGGCTGTTAGACAGAGCTGTGGCCCTTCATTTCCCYCTCAGCATTTCCCTCTAATTCACCGTTTAACTTCGGGGAAGACACTTAACCTCAGCTCACACGCCTGTGAAACAGCAGATAAGTCRCCTCATTCACAGGGATGTTATGGAGATTAATTAACCAACGCCTGGAAAATGTCTCCAGATCCTCTGTGAAAGGCATCATAAGGGCAAAGACAGCAGTGTAGCCATGTGCAGGAGCTTTTAGCACTTGGCAGGGACGGGTTGGTCTCAGGTTTTGTGTTGCTGAAATGGCTCCTGAGGTATCAGAAAGTCTCTTTTTTTTCCCAGCCCCACGACTGGGGAAGTCGAGATTCCTCAGTTCAGCTTTTCAAGGTTGTTTATTTTCTCTATCTATTCCATTCTTTCTCTGACCTGCTGAGCTCTGTCCAGCAGGTCGGGTTGTGGCACAGTCCCTGCCCTTGGGGTGGTGTCAGCTTTTTATACTAAAAACTACCTGTACWTTATTTACAATTATTATAATTTTCCAATACCTATCACCTATGTTAGACAGTGAWTTTCTACCTTAAACCAATCCCAAAGTGCCACCATCMCAGCAGAAGATGGAGGCCAAGAAGAAGGAGGAGAAAGGCTGGACATGCCCAGATTCCTCCATCTTGCCCCTGAACCCCCATTCTAAAAAACCCCAAAAATCCATTTTTCACCCTGTGACAAATTCACTATCATTCTACYTAAACTCTCTTGACTTGTAATTCTTCATATAAAGGTGGTAATTTGCTCCATGGSTTAAAATCAAAGGCACAGGGGTCTTGGGCTCTGTGCCAAGGTCTCTGAGCCCCTTGGCTGGTCTCGAGTCCCCCRGGGCAGCCAGAGSAATKTCCTGGGTTCTGACAGTTTATTTTCTCTTATCTATCACATTSTTTCTCTGACCTGCTGAGATCTGTCTGGCAGGTCAGTTTGTGGCACACTGACCMCCCTTGGGGTGGTGTTRAGTTTTTATACTAAAAACTACCYGTACTTTATTTACAATAATTTTCCAATMCCTATCACCTRTGTTAGACAGTCTGTCTCTGCTCTAAACCAATCCAGAAGTGYCACCATCCCAGCAGAAGATGGAGGACAARAAGAAGGAGAAGAAAGACAGGACACGCCCAGATTCCTCCATCTTGCCTCTTGAACCTCCATTTTAAAATCTCAAAATTCTACCCAGCCACCCTCCCACCCCAAAAATCACACTGCCAGCCCTGCCCTGGGTTTCAATTAGCACTGCAGCTCTCTTGAGACAAGCAAACTTTACATTAATCCCATTTTGCAGTACCCACAGCTGCTGCTCTTTGGCATGAACGGGGAAAAGGAAAAGGTGGGGCAGAGCAAGTGGGGAAATGCTCTGCCCTTCAAATCAGACATGATTCCCAGACTCCCTCGTGCCTGGTGTCCTAATTCCCAGACCCAGCTGCTTCCTACCACGTTTCACTGATCTGCCTTGGTCTACCTGCTTTTCCATCAACATTTCTTGTGCTATCTGATGGAGCTTTGACCCAGGAAACTGAATTCCWCGATGCTCCCCTCTCCCCTGAGCTCTGCGTGCAGCTTGCCATGCTCCACTCCCCTCCACTTGCTGCCTGCTTTAAAGGCCAATTTCAGGTAGAATAGGATCTGTCACAAACATCTTGCTTTCAGCTGCAGCGTGGCACGTTGCAGTAATTTTTTCTGTTAGGAAGAGATCTGGATAACTTTGTTTTAAAGCAGCTGTTTATCTTCCTGAGCTGTTCTGATTCAGTTTCCTCTTTGAGCAGCAGTCCTGGMAGGGCAAGAGAATGGGGAGAAAGAAAGATTTGGTCACAATTTAGAGCCATTTGTTCCTGTCAGAATTTATATGAGCTAAATCTCAAACCTGGACAAGCCTTAATAACTATCATATTTAAAGTTCAACTTTACAGGGGAAGACTGCACTGCCCAAGGGGATAAGTAATAGAATACAGAATAGTTCACCTTTCCTGTGCCCATTCATACCCAATCCAGCAAGGACGGGCTGGGGCTGGCCTTTCAGAGGATACATGACAGGAATTTAGCAGCCTGGAGCTAAATTGGGCTGAAGGGCTGCTAATTGGGGTCCCTGCAGGATAAAGTCCCTCAGGAAGTCACTGCCAAAGTCAGGAGAGCTGGYTGCACTGCCAGCCCTGTGCCACAGCCATGGCAAAGCTCTGCTTTCCCCTGACCCACCCARACAAAAGCTGCTGTTCCTGCCTGCTTTACCTTTGCAGGGTTTGTTCCAGGAAAATGAACAGCACTGGGACAGGAAGGTGCAAGGGAGAAAAARGAAAAAGTGTGGGCAGGCAGGTTTGCTGTGGAGTGAGGGGCACAGGGGGTGGTGAGGACAAGAAGCAGAGCCAAAGGTTCTCCACTGAGGTGTCAGAAATGGAAACATCCTCACCAGAAAGTCAGGAATGGCTTTAGCATGTTCCCACCCCTGCAGACTGCTAAGAAATGAATGGTGCCAGAGCAAAGCAATAATTGACAATGAACTCTTCAGAAATTGGCCATAAACACAGAAGTGTCTCCCATTACCAGCTTCTCTTAAGGTCAGAGCTTCCCTGCTCGAGAWGACAACATGTTTTGTCCCACAGCAGAGGGGCTGACACAGTCAGAAGGCCTTGACCAGGAATATTTGTTTTTTGGCCAGTGCTTTGTGAGGGGAAGCTCCCCGAGCTGCTCCCTGCTGCTGTGGGGTTGCAGACTGGGGTATGAACAACACTGCTGAGAAATCCCTGTCCAGACACTTTTATGAAAAATCCTTTCCTTAGGATTTTTCCTCCCGAGAAGCTGAGAGGCCTCAGGAACAAAATGTAAACAATGTGTTATCTGCTGCTGTGGAATGCAGCAGGTGATCTGTGATTGGTCTCATGTGGTGTTCTAATTAATGGCCAATCACAGTCAGCTGGCACCTCCAGACTCTCTGTCTGAGCCACAGGCCTTTGTTATCATTCTTTCTTWTTCTATTCTTAGCTAGCCTTCTGGGGAAATCCTTTCTTCTATTCTTTTAGTATAGTTTTAATATMATATATATCATAAAAYAACAAATCAGCCTTCTGTAACATGGAGTCAGATCCTCGTCTCTTCCCTCATCCTSRGAMCCCTGTGAACACCATCACAATCCCCCTTGCCAAAATCACTTCTGAGCTTTCAGCAGGGCTCAGAGCTGGCCTGTTGAGCAGTAACCTGTTTGTTTCTTGKTGGCTCTGTCACACAAAGTCCCCACAGCAGCATTCCCTGTGGAGCCTGATGGAAGAGGCAGGGGGAGCAGACAGGTGGTGTTTCCAATAAGAGGGGGAGGCAGAGTGAAAAAGAGAAAAAGAAGAGGGGAAAAAAAGTAGTTAGGGAAGAATAAGTAGTTAAAAGGATAGGAGTAAGTTCGTTTGGGCAACAGCCTTGGTGGGAGGTGGATGRATGCTAATGAGCTTGAATTATTCATGAATTCTTCTGGAGGGAAGGGGTCAGACCAATGGCCTTCCGTGGTAGCTCTCTGGAGCTACCTCATTAAAAACCAGATCTGAGAGAGACTGGTGAGGAAACAAGGAGAATCTCCCAGAGCAGCTGTACTACACAAGACACATTTCTCCAGCACTAGGAGCTGAGAGCTTTCCCCAGCACGAAATGTTTTGGCAAAAGGACAAACACAGAGCAGAGGTCTGACATTCTGCACTGAGCCTTTAGCCCCTGTGCTGAGTCCCCAGCTCCTGCACAGACGTGCAGCAGGTGAGTCCTGACAGCAGCACTGGGCCATTCACKTTCTCTGGAAAAATCCCTTTGCCCAGGGTTTTCCTCCTGGGGAGGTGAGAAGAGAAAAAGGAAAACAATGATTATCTGATTTGCTTCTYCTGTGTTGTGCTGCTTTGGAATGTGTTTGGAGATTGTTTACCCACAGGTGAYTGTTTCATTGGTTTCATGTGAATTGTTTTTACYCTTTGGCCAATCAGGGCCAAGCTGTGTCRAGATTCTGGAAAAAGTCACGAGTTTTCATTATTATCTTTTATTATCTTCTGTAAGYATCCTTTCTGTATTCTTTAGKATAGTTTAGTATAGCATKAYATAGATAATATAGTATCACAAAATAATAAATCAGCCTTCTGAGAACATGGAGTCAGATCCATAATCCCTCCCTGCCACGGGGGTCCCAGCAAACACAACACAGCAGCTCCCACATGGAATCCCCTCCCTGCTCCACAGGGACACAGCCCAGAGCTGCACTGTTGGCTTTKGTTGATGGCCAGAGCTCCCCACTCCCAGCCAAACCCAGGGCAGGCTGGCAGTCACACCAACACCTCCCCACTTTATGAKTCTGCTGGCTGAAACTGAGAGGAATTAAGGATTTGTCTTTCYAAACAAGCTGTGGGTCTGCTGGGAGATAAAGCCAGCACTGAGAGATGAAAGAAACAATGGGAAGGGTTCCACTGATTGATGAATGGARAAAGATATTTGCCTKWATGAATAAATTTTTAGGTTTGCCARTAAATGAAATTGGATATTGAAAGGTGAAAGAAACAATGGGGAAAACCCCTGAATTCCATAAGAATTAAAAATTTAAAGGGAGGGTTATACATGAGAGGGAAATCTTTGGTATCAGGTGTTCTGGGAAGTCTGAACATCTCAAGTGCCTCAGAAAYGGGGAAAGAKTGAGGGAGATGTGGGAAATGGGGATARMAAGGAGGCTGRGCCCTCCAAAAATTGCAGACACCCCAGGGGAATGCCCCATGACCTCTCCCTTTATTGGCATAAACTAAAAGGACTCCTCTGTCTTGTTTTTGGACACAAACCTCTGATGTTTGTGGATTAATTTTCCTGATAAAACCATTACTTCATGAGCCCCCTTTTGTGTTTCCCCAGATTTCCTTCAGGCAGAAACTGGGACCTTTTGAGGAGCTTTAATCTGAGATGTGCTTACTGCCCACAGTGCAGAATATGTCTGCATGAAAAGCAACATAGAGGAAAAGAATAATTCCTTCTTTTAAAAAATCAGTTTCATACTGTTTTAAATTCTCTGAGTTGAAGCTGGAGCCAATTTACAATTGCTAACACCAGGTTTGCATGGAAGGGAGAAGGGAACAGCTCTAAAATTAGAAGACTAAATAATCTCAGGTTTTACAGCATCACAAATGCTGCTCTTGTAAACACTCTCATCACGAGGAACACACATGCTTTTGCCATATAATTGTACAGTTGGAAATAATACAGAGAGAAGCAGCAGATCTGTAAGGACAGAGGGYACCCATGGTCCTTCATCCTGCCTCCAGGGACAGCTCCTCCAAGACAAAATACTCCCTGTCATAATTTCATTTTCTGAGGCCTCCAGGCTGTGTGACACCCAGACAAAATCCTTGTTTTACCTCTCTTTTACCAGTAACTCCATATCTCTCCAAATCCTGGGCACCCTGAAGAAAAACAAATAGGGAAAGGTATTTCAAGATGGCAGAACAAAAGGGGTTAAAATAACCTCAATATTCACACACTTCAGGGGTCTGGTGTAGGCTAAATCTATTTCCAAATATCTYWAGGGCTTCTGGGATGTTCAGGATCCAAATATGAATTTARGTAAGTCACTCCTGTCTCTTTAAACTGAAATATATTTCCACCATTGTGAAACTGAGGTGCTGCTCTTCCAGTGACCTCAGCCCAGATCCTGCTGGTGGATGCTCATCCTTCAGACCCAAACGTTGCCAGCTGGAATTATCTTCTTTTTTTTTCCACACTTACATGTAATGTTGAGTAGGGTTTAATGAGTGAACTGAGGCATATTAGGAGGTTTTGCAGGAAAATTCATCCTGCAGCTTCAACGTCTCAAGAGGATATTTGCTAAAATGAACCAAAACCTCACAATTTTAAACTTCTGCTCGTGGCTTTCACACAGGTCTAGGATCAGCACAGAGCTGCCAGATGGTGTCACACTGAGCTGCAGCACAGGGGCCAGGCTGGATTGGCTCAGAAAGCAATGAAGAAAAACCCTGTGTCTGCTGCAAATAATAGATTTGCAACTCGTGCAGCACATCCACACACGGACATGTCCTTCCAATCAAATCCCAACCCCTGCTATAATCAAAGGATATCGAGCAGCACATTATGCAGCTTRAAAATAGACCCAGAAGCTGGCTGTAGCAGCTCCTGTAACTTTAATCTGCAAGGAACTTTTTTACAGAGGCATAAATACTGCCTGTCAAGAGCACAATACAAATCCTATCTCAGGAACCTCAGCATTTAGATCCCTTTTGAATGCATGACCTCATTTACAGTGTGTAAGACCCAAAGTGAGTCCTGCTGAACAATGTTTTCCATGTTCAACTTGAGCACTGTTCTTCCAGGCTCATGGTAGTGAAATATTGGTTTATCAAGGGAAGCTACAAAAAAAAAAAAAAAGCCCAAAAAATAGAGAGAAAAAAGGATGGATGCATTACATTCTCATTGACTTTACTCAGAAACATGGTGGATGCATTGTTAGGAAGAGGGAGATGGAAKCTTTGAAAAAAAACCTCTTTGGAAAGCCTTCAGTGGGCATTTTCTAATGAGATTCATGTGATAAAATCTTGTGRTTCTGTCTCTGCAGCTGTGTCAGTCAGAGAGATAAGGAGTGATAACTGCAGCACTGGAGGTCTCCAAGYGTTTCCAAAAGGAATTCTCCATTTTGTCTCTTCCCATGAGATGATATGTGCTCGGAACAGTGCCCAAAGGCTTCCAAAAAGCCACCCCAAGGCCTTGCTGAATTCTCCAGTTTCACCTAAGAATACGCACACCCTGGAAAGCTCAGTCTTATTTAGCCTTGCTAGGACAACGTGCAGTGTCTGTGCTGGGAACAGGAACACGAATAAATAAAGATTTCACTGGCAAGAATAAAGATTTCACTGGCATGAATATGAGCTGAGCAGTGTTTCAACACAGCAGCAAGGTTTTGTAGGGATCCAAATGAGCTCTTAAGAGAATTTCTTCTTGAGGTGTTTCAGGTCGAGATCCCCTGATTTTAGTGGTCAGAAAATCAGCTCTGAGGAATAAAATGAAGSCAGAGCAACATGAGAGCCCAGGAGTGGGAACTCACTGCAACRACATCAGGAATAGCAGGACCATGCAGAGAAGGGGCCAAAGTCAGCCAAGAATTGCAAGGAACTCTGAAGAAAAGCAAGTGAAGATGGTTCAGAGAGAGCTTTGGAGTTTTTAAATGGGAAATGGCAGCAAATGTCCCACCAGGCACAGCTTGAGCAGCTTGAACTTCCCCTCAGCACCTTCTTCCCYTGCAGCTGAATTCAGCTCAGCTCCCAGACATGGAGAGCCAGAAGATGGTGCTCTTGGGCAAAGCACAACGTCTGGACTAAAATATAAAATAAAATAAAATAAAATAAGATAACATAAAATAAAATAAAATACAATTTAAAGATTTAAAAATAAAATAAAATAAAATAAAATAAAACTTAAAAATTAAAAAATTAGAATAAAATAAATTAAAATAAACTAAAAAATAAAATAAAATAGAAATAAAATAAAAATTAAAAATAAAATAAAATAAAATAAAATAATATTTAAAAATTTAAAAATAAAAATAAAATAAAATAATATTTTAAAAATTTAAAAATAAAATAAAATAAAACAAATAAAATAAAAATAAAATAAATTAAAAAATTAAAAAATTAGAATAAAATAAATTAAAATAAAATAAAAATTAAAAAATAAAATAAAATAAAATAAAATAAAATAAAATAAAATAAAATAAAACAAAATAAAGATTCCCTTGGCTTTCACGTGTAGCAGTTTGTTGTTAACCTGCAGAGGATCCTGTGCTGGTCACCAGCAGCAGAGAGGGAGGCACAGGAAATGGAAATGGGGCTATGCCACTGAGAAATACCCCTCACCCTTTTGGGTTCATGCACACAAACCACAAAATGGCAAAAATAATAAATAGCTTTGCTGGCAGCTCCATCAAGATAAATAATAAGCAAAAATAATCAATAGCTGTGCTTTTTTAGTTCCATCAAGATMTGTTCAGAACCAAAGGATGACTTGGAGTCCTGTAAAAGCCAGAGCAGAAAATGTGGCAGAGATTGTGTGGGGATGGGAAGTGGTCAAACATGAAGAGCACATCCAGAAATTCTCTGTCACCACAAAATCTTCCTGGGATGCTCTGGAATCATCATAATGCAAAAAAAACTCAGTGTTTTTTTACATGCATCTCTTAAACAAACAATATTTTCTCTCAAGGATCTCCAAGTATTTTACATAAGAAAATAAATATAATTATCCACATGCTGGAGATTGAACTGAAATTATTTTCCCTGCCAAGGAAATCTGTTTTTCTTCCTTTTAAAAAGAGCAAAACTGCTGTTGTGCTGTGGAGATGAAGCCCTGGAGTAAGTGACTGTGCCTTGTTCCTAGATTTCAATACAACATATGCACGCTCCAGAAAGGAAAAGGAAAGAAAAGAAATGTTTATGTAGATAAAATCTAAAAGCCTGACTCACAGGAGACCTGGCTGTGCTGCATCCAAGGCATGGTGAAATTAAAAGCAGAGTTCATGGATATTTAGGTAAGTTTCCAGTGCTTTCCAAGGCCATARACTGAGCCTGTGGTAAGGCATCTCTCCATTCAGCTTTTTTTTAATTTAAATTATAACCTTGTAGCTCAGGCCCAGACTGGAAGAAAAAGACTTCACCAAAAATAAATTAAGATCAGGCTCAGAAACCTCAATTCCCTAAAGCRAGAGTCAATTAGTTATAATCAATTAAATAAAATTAAGGAAAACAAAGTCACATGGGCTTGGGAAAGGGGAAAAATGATAAATGAACCACCATTGGAGCCACCTGGGGAAGAAATGTCACCATCAAGGAGAAAAAAATGGAAGCAATTAAAAAAGTTAAAGACTTTCCTTATTGCAGGGAGGCGAGGGAGAGYGCCAGCCCCACAAGGTGTTCAAAAAGACTTTGGAATTAATTTATTTAATTTCATTTAATTTCCTGCCTTTGCTGGCAGCTTGGGGCAGGCTTTGCCAAGGTGGGCAGTGCCAGCCCAGGAGCTGCAGCTGAGCCCAAGCCAAAGGTTCTGTCCCCATTTCCTGGTGGGAGCAAGGCTGGAGCCCTCACAGCTGTGAGCCTGGGGAATGCGTGGCCAGAAAGGGCTGGTGTGTCAGAGCTGAGATGGTCACAATACAAAGCAACACACTCCATTTCCAGAAGGYTTTAAAGCTGCTTTTATTCTAGCATCCATGCYTTTTATACACTCTTACAAAACTCCTAAGCTTACATTTAACTCATTGGTCAGGGAAGACAAACAAAGTGCTGATTGGAAYGGGCAGTTGCAGGTTTCTCTTATTTATTCACAGAATTCACAGAATCACAAGGTTAGAAGAGACCTTAAAGATCAYTGAGTGTGGTGGTGTTCACAGGGGTCCCAGGATGAGATGAGAATCTTGACTCCATGTTACAGAAGGCTGGTTTATTATTTTATGATATATATTATATTAAAACRATACTTAAAGAATAGAAGAAAGGATTTCATCAGAAGGCTTGAAAGAAAAAGAAAGAAAATGGAATGATAATAAAATCTTGTGAMTCTCAGTCTGAGCCAGCTGACTGTGATTGGCCATTAATTAGCAACAACCACATGAGACCAATCACAGATGCACCTGTTGCATTCCACAGCAGCAGATAATCAATGTTTTCATTTTGTTCCTGAGGCCTCTCAGCTTCTCAGGAGGAAAAATCCTAAGGAAAGGATTTTTCATAAAATGTGTCTGTGACAATTGAGTCCAACCCAGCCCCAACACCTCAACTTTAAAATTCTTTCTTTCTTGGTTTCTGTCTCAATGACCTTGGTAGGAAATCCTTCCAGGGGTAAACGTGGATCCTCTCATCAGACTTCTCCCTGGCCCACAGAAGTCACTGTAAAACCTCTTCCACAAGGTGGGACTGCTCTTCCAGGCAAGACAGGAAACATTTGGGATGGTTCCATGCAGATTAGAGTAAAACCCAGCTCAAGGGAAGCCCAGAATGCCCAGGACAGAGGGCAGTGGTGATCCTGCATGGCAGTGCAGACACATCTGGCAAGCCTGCTGCTAATACATCTCACTTTTGCCATGGATGGAGCTTCCATGACACGCTGCCAACGAGAATGTCAATGAGAGCAGCGCTGGTGGCAGCTTTCAGATCAATGCAATCAGCACAGAGCTCTATTCACAGCTCAGAAATTGCTGTCACAGCAGCCCCTCGGCTCCTGAGCCTTGTTAAACCTCCCTGGGAGCTCTGCTGGGCTCTCTCAGAGGGAATTTCACCTGCAGCACACTCCTGAGCTTGGAGGCAGACAGGGAGGGACAGAAACCGCGCTGACAGCACGGCAGAAGGGGAGGCAGAACCAGAAACAGCRTGTTTGGAAATATTGGTTGTTTTCCCTGTTCCCCCCTTCCAAGAGGCATTTTTAGATTTAGGAATCCTGGGACAAAGCAAAAGCAGGTGTTGTRTATTGAATTTTTCACCACAGCACARTTGTACACCACCCTCAGGGCAGGCATCCTCTGAACTCAAATTCCTGTGGATGCCAACCAAGCWGAGGCTTTCACCCCTCAGGTAATGAGGTGAAGGGCTCCCCTCCACTCTCACTCAGGTGAAATGTCATTTCAGGAGCCCTCGGATCTGATTTGCCCAATATGCCCTAATCTCTCAGTCYCCACTCCACAAACATCTCCTTTTTTAAACAATCTGAATAAATCAGTTCTTGGGAGAGCTCCCCTGATTTCAGTCAAGTTGCGCCTTTCAGTCTCAAAYTTGTCAACAAGTTCTGAGGAATATTATTAAAATTAATTAAAATTAATGACATTAATTAAAAGAACTTTTCTCTATTGTGTACTTTACCCTGGTCCTGTTAAGATCTCCAGAAATCAAAGCACCACCTCCACAATAAGGTGGAAAAGCACTCCTGCAAACCTGCAGAGGGGAAAACAGACACAGACATTCAGTGATTTGCCTGAGACAGTTGGACAAAACTGTCTCAGGGCTGGGAAATGAAGTGATGCCCCTTGGCTCTCCATACAGTGCTTTAGTTTTGGCACCAGTCTAATCTTTCTCAGCTTCAGCAGCCTGGAAAGACAACACTGAAGTGCCTGGGGTGGTGTCATCTCCTTTCACTCAGCCCTGCAGCTCCTGACAAGCTCAGAAAACAGGAGTCCCTTCCACAGACAAAGCAAATTTTTGCTCTCAACAAGGACCCTTGCCTCATTAATAAGTTTTAGTTTCGCTGACTTTGAATTCTTTGAATTATTCTTTGAATTTTGACATTTATCCACGGTGTTGTRAAACAAATTAAATCTGTTACCAAACTCAGGATGCCAAAACACCAAACTGCTGCATCTTTGARCTTTGGTGGGTAATTTGGTATTTATAGGAAATATCCAGTGTGAAACTCCCATCTATATTAAAAATATSAATATAGTTTAGACTCTTAAGATATGAATTGAGAACTGAACTGATCTTTTCTCCATTTCTTTACCCAGAARCCCTTGGAGAAGTTGTTCAGGAGTGCAAGATGGACTGGCTGGGGAAAGGAATCACAGATCAGTATCACCTGCCTGTCATCTCTGCTTCCCTAAAGGGCTGTAAACACACACAGCCAGTGCTGTGATATCCCACTCTAAATGCAGGAACATGTCCTCCCTTCCTCTCCCCTCACTGATTTGTTTACAGGCATCTCTCACCTGCAAGAGATGGACAAACACTTCTAACTGAGTGGAAAGAGAGTGGAAATAATATCCAACCTGACCAGAAAGCTGAAACCCAGAGCTCCCATTTTCCCTTTCCCCTGCACTATCTCCTCTGAGCCATCACATATCTGCTGTGAATTTGCTCCTATACACCTGCCTGAGCTTTCTCTTTTTTTTTTTTTTTTCTTTTTCTGGAATATTTTGCTGCTTTCAGAGTGAGAGGCACAGGGCTGTGCTTTGATCAGATCYCTCTGCTTCTGTTATCTCGTTGTGAACATTAAGGACAGATGCAATGCAAATGCTTTCAAACATCAGCTGCCACTGTTRAGAATACCAAATCAGATGAAAAAAACAGCTCTTGCAAGATTTTCACCCCTTTTCTATACCCATAGATTCTATACTCACAGATTTTATCAAGATACTTCAWTTTAAAGATAAATCTCCACAATTTCTGCTACAATTATCCCCCCCTTTCCCCAAAATACCAGTTCTYATTATTTCAAGCTGTATTTGTGCTCATTTTTAGTGTGCTGAAGTCTCTGCTGTTGAGGACTTTCAGCCAGGCACAGGAAGATGTTCCCATTCCAGCTTCCATCCCACTGCCAAGGCTTCTCCCACAGAAGGAGCACATCCTTCTGTCCAGCAAGGTGCAGGACACAGCTCCCAGAAGGAGCCCATCCCTGCAGCAGGGTGCAGGGCAGTGGGTTGTCACAGACATATTTTATGAAAAATCCTTTCTTTAGGATTGTTTCTCCTGAGAAGCTTCAGCTTCCCCATGTTTTGCTGCTTTGGAATGTGATTTGGAGAATTGTTACCCAGCATGTGAAATTGTTTTTACTTGATGACCAATGACAGCCACCTGTGTCGAGGCTGTGAGCAGCCACAAGATTTTATTATCATTCCTTTCCATTCTTAGCTAGCCTTCTGATGAAATCCTTTCTTCTATTCTCTTAGTATAGTTTTAATACATCATTTTCTTTAATATAATATATAGAATAAAATAAAAAAAATCAGCCTTCTGCAACATGGAGTCAAGATTCTCATCTCTTCCCTCATCCTGGGACCCCTKTGAGCACCACCACAGTGGGTCCCAGAAGGAGCCCATCCCTCCAGCAGGATAGCAGGACAGCAGGAGCCCATCCTTCCAGCAGGATGCAGGACAGCAGGTCCCAGAAGGAGCTCCCATCCTTCCAGCAGGATAGCAGGACAGCAGATTCCAGAAGGAGCCCATCCCTCCAGAAGGAGCCCATCCCTCCAGCAGGATGCATGACAGCAGGTCCCAGAAGGAGCCCATCCTTCCAAAAAGGAGCCCATCCCTCCAGAAGGAGCCCACACCTCCAGCAGGATGCAGGACAGAGCTCCCAGGATGAACCCCTCCCTCCAGCAGCTCCAGCTCTGTCCTTGTGCCACCACACGATCCTGCAGTGAGTTTTACCTGCCTTTAAAAGAGGAGAGGCACTGAGGGCTCTGCTTTTCCCTCMGTGGACGCCTCTGAGGAGGCTTCTAAGCATTCTCAGCACGTGTGGTGAAACTGAGTTATTTGGAAGCTCAGGGGAGCTGGATTCTGCCTGAAATTCTGGCGTGATTCATTTCCTGGGAGYTCTTTTTCACCACTGGCTTTGCAAAGAGTGAAGAGCTTGTTTCTTCAGGGTGAGAGGGAATTTTTCTGCTCYACTGGGCTGAGCTGGGTGTGGGGCTGAGCCACCCATCCCCACTGCCCCCAGAGGTGCAGGGGAGCTCTCAGGGAGCATCAGGCACTCCCTGGGCATGGAACCATCACCTTCTGGGCTCTTTTCCATTTGCCACACCCAGCTCAAAAAGACACCTGAGGACAAGTGAAGTCAGCTGAAGGATCCCACCCTTCCCTTTTAGAGCATCCAGCAAAGAGKTCACACCTTCCTGCAGGGCTGAACATGATCCAGGGCTGAACATGATCCTTTTCTACCTTCCTGCAACATCCATGGATGTTGCAGTAAGGTAGAAAAATCATAAAGGATTCATAAAATCAGGCCGGCTCTGTTAAATCAATGGCTGGCTTTGTCAAGCTGGCACTTTGCAGGTTCCCATGTGAAAGCAACCCTGGTGTGAGCAGTTCATTAACATAACAATCTATTCCTGGCTAAAAAACWACTGACACCTGTATAAACTGTTAGATAGAAACACAACAAACACAAACAACWCTCTCACAAGCAACTTTCCCTGCATGTACGCACTGAGAGTTTGAGTGACCAATCAATCCAGAATAACAATTTGTTACTGACCAATAAAGTAATTGGCAAGAAAGCTCCTGACCARTTGGAGTCCCACATGAGGTCTGTAAAACTGGATAAAAAGGAATTTTGTGAATAAAGAATGGGCTTTTTCAACCATGAAGAAAATGGAGTCTGTGTGATTTATTCCCATACACAGACACAGGATAAAGACCTGTTTTTCCAAAGGAGTAATTGAGGTAAAATAAAAATCCATGTTCCTTGCCTGAGTTTGTCACTGCCTGTGCATGTCACCCCAGGCAAGGCCCCTCATTTCCCTCAGCTGGGTTTGCACCTCARGTGCTTCCCAGAAGTGAAAGCAATAAGAGGAAATAGCAGTGCCCAGTGCAAAATTAATGTCTGCAGCCAACACCGAATCCCAGGAAAGAGGCAGGATCAGCACAAGGCATCACTTACAGGTGCATTTTTGTAGAGGCAAAGGCTATAATGCATCTTATTCCACCTGACAGGTATCACAGACCCTAAAGAAGCTACCTGGGTTCCAGCACAGCACTCTTCTATAATTATACAAATTAACCTGGTTCCAACCACTGGATATATTTGCACAAAYGACCCTGATTTTTCAGGAACACTCCTCTTTTTCAAGTGTAATTTCACATGCACAATAAACTGTGGATTTCAGAGCAGCACTTTAAGCATCTAAATATCAGGCTGCACCTACAAATTGTTTCGACAGACATTTTAATACTGCAATTTGTTAGTGCAATTACTTAAGTGGGGAAGGCTGTGCGCAAGGAGGCAGTAAATAATTAAGACCACCAAAGTGGAGCCTAGGGCACCATTTTAAAAATCTTTTATCTAATACTTAAATTTGGCAAGCAGAGGGAAAAAGATGCTTGAGGAGAGCACACAGAGCCAATCAGCACACAATCTAGTTTCACTCATTGCTGCAGATTATTTTTGAATGCTCTGATTCTAAAGTTATCAAAATTGGGCTATTGTAAGCAGTTGATGCTGCTTGGCTTTTTCAGAGCCTCATCAAGGCTTTAAAAACACAGATGGCTGTTCTACAATAAAAAAAAACAAAAAGAATCTACCTGCGGTGGTGCATTTACAGCAGAATAATCAGGCTGTAACAAGAGCAGGAACAAGCCATATATTCAATATGGGAATGTTCCACCCATGGACTCCAGTGCTGGCAGGATAAACAGGTGCTATGCTGAAAATATAAAACCTCATTAATGCATCATTTAATAAAATGCCCCATTTTCTTTTATTCCAGGTCTCGTTGCATCTTCCATAAAGATGGAAATTTCTCATCTCAACTCTGCAATGAGATCCATCTCCAATCTCAGGAATGGGTCTGACTACAGTGGCTGACTCATAAAATACCACACAAAAGAAACACTAAAAAACCTTTATGTGTGTGATTAAGGCTACTCAGAATGCTCCATCTACAGCCCTGAAAATAAAAAGCTTCYCTCTGATTGAAAATATTGCTCCAGCAGCATTTGAACTCCAGGATGTTTTAGGAAAACCAAGAGACAGAAAGCCTTCAACAACCCCCTCTTGCAGAAAACCCATTAAACACAACAAATTTCACAATGTCAAATAATGTCAAATCAGTGGCTTGCAGCTTTGTTTTTATTTTTTTTTCTTGCAGGCTCAGTATTTGGAGTGGGGAAAGAAAAAACCTCACAGAATCAGTGCAGGAGAAATRCTGGAGCCAAAGAAAACGAGAGGCAGTGTGGTGGAGATAAAACCACTGCTTGCAAAGTCATTTCTTTGCGGCCAGCAGAGAAATCCCTGCAGAGGCAGCCAGACAGCAAAGCTCTGTGCGCTCTATTGTTGCAGTGTGATGCAGTTTCCTGGTTTAGCTATCCCAGTCCTTTCCCAGGTGTGGCAATACCTTCTCCCTTCCCTTCCCCTCCCCTTGCCTCCTGCTAAGTGCTGTCTGTCAAGCTTGACATTACAGCWAGGCCATTGTGCGATTGGCTAAAGTTCAAAAGATGCCCCTCAGCCCTGGGGTCATTGGCCTGTCTAGGTGCCACTGTCCCCTGAGCCTTCCCCCCTCCCACCTGGTTGGTGGCACACCTGCCCCTTCCCTCCCCCTGTCCCCGGGGTTTAAAAGGACACTGAGACCATGCAGTCATGGTTCTGTTGGAGCTGCCGCAACATTCAGAGGCCTGCGCGCCCAGGAATAAAACTCTGGATCAAGGCCCTCCAACAGGATCCGTCTCTTTTTTTCCTTCACCTCACCTAAAGCCTTTCCAGCAGAGGTAAAACCTGAGTTCCTGCTTGCCTGGACTTGTCCCAAGTGCCAGCTGCAATTTCCAGCTAGCCAAAGGTGTCTCTGAGGGGAAACGCCACAGCTGCCGCCTTTGGTTAAGCAGCAAGGGCCAGATGAGCCCAGGCACGTTCCACCCGGTAATATTGGGATCATATTCCAACACTCTACCAAGGGGATAAAACAGGGCAGTGTGGTCTGTGCCCGTGGATTGTTCTGGAACAGGCTCCCAGCCCTGCACATGAAGGGGAAATGATGGCTGGCTTGTTTCTGGGAGGCAGCTGATCTAYCCCACAAAAGGGAATGGCAGCTGGAAAACCTTATTTTCTCCTCCCTTCCTCAGGGTGAAATAAGCTGCTGAATTGTTTCTGGATTTCTGAATTCTTTCTGAATTCCTTCTGGATTCCTTCTGGATTTCTGAATTCCTTCTGGATTTCTGAATTCTTTCTGAATTGCTCCTGGATTTCTGAATTCTTTCTGAATTGCTTCTGGATTTCTGAATTCTTTCTGAATTGCTCCTGGATTTCTGAATTCTTTCTGAATTGCTCCTGGATTTCTAAATTCTTTCTGAATTCCTTCTGGATTTCTGAATTCTTTCTGAATTCCTTCTGGATTTCTGAATTCTTTCTGAATTGCTCCTGGATTTCCCACCCTGTAAAGCTGAAGGACTCAGGGTGTTGAGGTGCCAACGTCCCCAAGGATTTCAGGTCTTTAAATGCTCCCAGGAAGTCTGCACCTTCTGCATTTTCCACAAAAATTTTGTCTCAGGGTGATCAGTAACCTTCTGTAAGTACATTCAGATTTCACAAGGCTTGGATTTAATTGTCTGGTAGAACATTCAGACTTAAATCCTGCTTCCTGTGGAGCTGCAATACCTGAACAGGATTTGCTTTTCAGTCACCTCTTGCTTTGTCTTTCTACATTCCCTTGGTGGGCTGGGCTCCGCACAGCCCTGATGCATGACAAAATTGGAATTCTGTAAATTCTCACTGTCCTCAGGTCTTTTTCCTCWCCAAAATCAGAAGCAAATTTCCCCTGACTTCATGCAGGTGTTCCACAAGGGACAGTCTCAAACTCAGGGAAACGCAAGAATGTGTAAAGTGAGGAAATTGGAATATTCCAGAGATAAATTCAAAACACAGAGCAATAGCAGACACCAATTTGGCAAGATTGTGTGGGATTCCTCTGTAGAGGTAAGAGCAGTAGAAATATGTCATATCTGCTTAAAAATGCTCTTTATCTTGTTATCCACAGGAACTGTTCCTTGATGAGGCTCCATAAATCTGTCAGCTCCACTGCCTTGTGCAGATGGGCTGGTCCCTGATAACAAAAGGCAGCACAGAATCAATCCCAGCATGGTTTGGGTGGGAAAGGACCTTAAAAATCATCTCACTCCAATCCCCTGCCATGGGCAGGGACATCTCCCACCAGCCCAGGCTGGTTTTCTTCCCCCTGCCCAGCTGCCTTCTTTTGCAGAAGTGTTAGCAGAGAATCTCTCTGGTTCCACTATATCAAGTTTCACTGAAAATAGCTAATAAATCCAAAATAGAGGAACAAAGAGACAGTGAATTCATAAATCTTGTTTCCTTACTAAACCAAAAGGAAAGAGATAACTTGTATTAGATAAAGAAATGACACCAGAACGTGAGAATTTCACCTGTTGATGATAATGTTTGATGATAACATGTATTTTAAGAAGTGCCTTTCAGTCAATTTCCTTGAGGGAATTTGTTATCATTGCTCAAAGTTATAATGTTAAGCTGTGGTGTCCCAATAATTTCTTAGAGAGCAGCTTCTAATTAAATGAGCTGAAAATCCTTCATTGAAAGGAGGATAAATAGAGGGATCAAAAAGAAGAAATCTTTTGTTTAAACAGAGATCACAATCATCCAGCAGGTACAGYAGAAATATTCAGGCACTTGTTACAGCTGGGCACAGATTTGTTTGAAGTCATGTTCACAGCTCCCTCTAGGAAATGAAAATTTCCCTTCTATTAACTCTCTTATACACATCTAGATGTGTATAAGAGACAGGTTACAGCCGGGCGCAGATTTGTTTGAAGTCATGTTCACAGCTCCCTCTAGGAAATGAAAATTTCCCTTCTATTAACTCCCTGTGTGCTGCACCCTTATAAATAAACAGGGAATGATGTTTTAAACCCCATTTCATTACAAAAATTCTGCAGATTTCTAAAGACAAGCATGCTATTAATATACAACATACTCATACCCTAACAATTAATTAAGAATCAGTGAAATCCCTCTGTATTAATAGGGGTGGGAARAGCCAGACTGTTACCATTTGCAAAACATTAAGAGATCTTGAAATGAGATCAGAAGTGTTTGTGCATTGCTCCAAGTTTTGCCAGACAAATCCCCCTCACCCTGTGATGAATGAAGCTCCCAGGAACATCAGCAGTGCTGCTCCTCTGTCAGACTCCCCACAAGTTGTCAGGTTTTGTGCACTGTGCCTGTCATGTTTCCCCGTTTCAATGTTCCACTCCCTTTCATCCTCTCATCTCCAGGTAAAAAATAAACATGTACCACTCACATCAGCTTTTCTTACAGCAGGTGTCCTTGGGATGCCAGCACCTCCTTGCAGTAGCAATGAAAATATCTTCAGGCAGTTTGTTGGGGATTTTTYCCCCCCCTGTTTTTGTGTGGACTCTCTTTTAGTTCCCTTTTTAGCATCATTTTTTTCAGGGTTGTCTCCTTGCCTTCAAAATAAGTCAGGAATTCTGTGCACTGAAGTTAACAAATTTTAATGATTATGAACCAGGACAGATCCCTGCACAGCTTTGCCACTTGATCCCTTCATTTCCTTAAGGAAAAAAAAAAACCAGAAAAAGGTCACATTTAAGCCAACCCAAGCCCTTCCATGGGCTCTGATGTGTCTGAAAATGGGATCACATCCTGAGAGAGCCCTGGGGATCCCGTGCCATGGCAGGGGGAAAACAAAAGCAGGAGGGGAAGTACAGACAGCCCAGATAGAACGTGCTGGAAGGAGCAGRAACCAGACCATGCAGCAGATTTCAGGTTTCCGTGAATATTTCTGTGAATATTGTCACCAGACAGCCCATGGATATCTCAGCTGGTGAGGATGGCTTCTCAAAGCCCCAGAAATGCTCCACACCAAGGGCTCTGCAGGGACTTTTGTGGTGTCACTGCTGGCTGGAGAGGAAAAGAGGGACAAGGATGTGCTGTGCAAAACTTTAGGGAAAGTTGCAGTTCCCCTTCAGTGGGAAACATTCCAAGTTTTCAACAGGAACAAAGGATTTTTCCTCAAAAACAAGGCAAGCTGACACAGACTTTGAGTCAGTGACATTTCTTGGCAAATTTCAGCGTGGAGATAATTTGTACATTTTAACTGAAGCGTTTGGAGATGAGGGGAAGGCAGTGAAGTGTCATTATCTGAAAAACATTTCCTGTGGGCACCAGCACAAAGATGGGACCCACAACCACATCAATTCTTGCTGAAATAGTCTTTAATAATGGACATTAACAGCAAATAAAGCAAAACCAACAGGGAACAACGCCCTCATTGCTTGCATTTCCCTGAAGTTTATCCTTTTGTGCCAAAGATTTCAAATCATGCTGAAAGCTGGTTTTACTTTAAATATAATCAGGGAGAATGAGAAAATAATATTCTCAAATTGCAATTATGAAAGAAAATATGTAACATTTGAGGTGCTTCATTTAGAGAACACTCCAGGTTAATTATATGAGTTTTCTAATGAAGATATTTTCATGAATACTTAGGATTGTTGCATTTGTCTCATTTGGTAATGAATAGATTGATACACAGATGATTTCAGCATCTCATTAAAAGAGCTGCAGAATAAATGCTGAAACTCATTCAAGTGAATTGAGAATGCTAGTTCCCATTATGCTGCTTCCCAAGTTTAATTAATAAGTTGTATTGTTACAATTAATCATAGTCAGATGGTTATGAAAAGTGAGTTTTTATGATCCCAGTGCTTTCTGAATGCACACTGTGGTACATCTGCATCCCTCAGGTCCACGTGCTGAAAACCCAGCAATATTTACAATAATACCTCAGTACCTGGCAGGACTGTGGAGCTCTTTATGCTGATTTAATGCTGATCTGCTTTGTTTAGATGCCCACTTTAATGATGCCATGTGCAGTGGGAAGTAACCCAGGCAGGACTGGGGGCTCAGGCTGATCTCCTGCCACAGACAGCAATAAATTGGAGGATTCAGGGGTAGAATAATGGGATGATGATTGTGTTGTCTTGTTTACCCATGTGAGCAGAGGAGCAGAACTCCCTCAGCAGTGGTGCTGCTCAAGGGGACAGTGGCAGGGATGTRGAGAGGGGGAGAACACTCAGCAGCACCTCTGAGCCTTCACAGGGCAATTCCAACACCAGGAATTCCAATTAACCCAGCTCAGAGTGCTCCCAGGGAGCAGCAAACTTGTGTGGAGAAGATTTGCTGAGGGAAACCAGGAGCTGTCCCCACCTGGGGACTCTTCCCTGCTGTTCTCTCCAGGGGGAGCAGGGAACATCCTCCCAGCACCCCCCAAAAATCCTGTCCAGCCCAGCCAGGCACATCCAGCACTGCTGCTAAGGACTTCTTTGCTTACCTTTGTGCTGAGATTGAGACAGGAGCAGGCGAGAGGCAGGATTGTAGAAAAGATAAAGAAGGTTTTTGTCGCAGACATCTTTTCATGAAAAATCCTTTCCTAGGGATTTTTCCTCCTGAGAAGCTGAGAGCCTCAGAACAAAAGCAAACAATGGTTATCTCTGAGAGGCGCCTATGGAACAAAATGCAAACAATGGTTATCTTCTGCTGTGTGAATGCAACAGGTGCATCTGGATTGGTCTTCATGTGGTTGTTTCTAATTAATGGCCAATCACAGTCAGGCTGGCCTCAGACTCCCCCCTTTATCTGTCTGAGCCACAGCCTTTTTATCATTCCTTTCTATTCTTAGCTTAGCTAGCCTTCTGATGAAACCTTTTTTTCTATTCTTTTAGTATAGTTTTAGCGTAATATATATCATAAAATAATAAATCAAGCCTTCTGAAACATGGAGTCAACATTCTCATCTCTTCCCTCATCCAAGAACCCCTGTGAACACTGTCACAGGTTTTATTCAAAGGAACTGTGTGGTTTTTATAGAGTGAYATGATAGGATTTATTCTATTGGTTAACTAACAAAAACATTTTCACACACTGTCCTKGAGAGGAACAGAAAGAGGAAGTAGAAAAACACCACGTGCAAATTGTTTATACTCAACAAGCTATCACATCTTTCTAACTCTAAAATTTCTCACAAAACTCTTGCTGTTTCTCTCTCTCTCTGTCCCATGGCATCCACACTTCTGCTCCCTAAAACCCAGCTCTTCTCAGTCTTTCTCACCTGTCCAGCTTCTCCCCTGGCTTAAATTTATGTCACAGCCCTGAGAGTGGTGAAAAGCAGTTTGCCTGACAGCCAGCACCTTCCCTGGGCTGCAGGAGTAGAGCTCTTGCTGTCACTCTCAATTGAGGGCTTCTTTCTTAACTGTAAAACAAGTGACCTTGCTCTGACCTGCGAAAAAAGCATTTGCTTTTCTACTTTACCTGGTCATTCTGCAGCTTTCTAACCCTCCGTGCTTCATGGGGTATTAAAAGGAAATCTGCTTTTGACACGGCATCTGAAATTTTAAGATCTTTTTGCTGGTAATAAGTCAAGGGCCTGATCTAAAAGTCAGTGATGTCAATAGGAAGAATCCCATTTTTCCATTTCAGTGGGCTTTAGATCATAATTTTGGTTTCCCAGCAGGTTTTCAATCCTTTCCCTGTGCACTTTTGTCACAGTTCTGCATCACTGAGGGACTTGYATTCTGAGGAAAGAACATCATCACAATCAGAAGTAAAAGTCTGTTGTTTTCTTTCTTCCAAGAGTTGAAACTCCCTTGAAATACAATTGAGATGGATTATTTCAGATCCCCTTCCTCTTTTATTCCAAATTACAGTTAAGATATTAAATAACACCAAGCTGCAGGCCCTTCTCAGAAGATCAAAGACAATTTGCTTTCATTGGTTGAGTTCAAAGTGTTTTAATTTTGCACAAACCTTTACCTGCAAAAAAAAACCAACCGAGGTTTAATTTTTTCACCAGGGTGATGTCAGATTTTCTAATAATGCTCCTTGAACTGATGCAGTTTGTTCCTCATTTCAAAAGTGCCCTGATTTGGGAGCTTCTGCTCCTGTAATTCCTTGAAGGCTGAGCTGCTAACAATGTGTTGTTTTGACAATTTGTTGTTTGCTRTTTATTTCAGAGTGGACTTGGAATTGCAGAGATGACTTGAATAACCAAGCTGAAGTTATTCTCTGATCATGATTTCTGTTTGAAGTTTAGGCCAAATTAAATTTAACACCACTGTGAYTTATTTCTGGATGCTTTTGTGCCAGATGTGTCAGATATTATTTCTACTAAATTATTTGGTAATTAAAAATATATCTACTTTTACAGGTAACTTTTCATCGTTGTCAGAAATTACTTGATAAATACATAAATATCATTCMTTTTTGCCTCAAAACTGAATAATGAAAAAGAAATGCATTCTATAGAAGAGCTGTTGATTTCATAATCATGAAATGAAAAAGTTATATTGGAAAAATGTTGATTCTTTTAAGCAAAACTTTCAAGAGAGGAAGAGAAGAAAAAAATGCCTCCCACTGCTCTCCCTGCATTGCTTTTGCAGCCTTTTAAAAATGAATGTTTGCTTTAAAGCTGTTTGTTTATAATTTAAGTTTCCATGATCAGATTTGCTCCTTGAACACACCTGGGTGTGCCTGGTCAAGGAAGAACATTTTAGATAAATATACCCCAAAGATCTGCCTGTAAGAGAAGTGCTTGGCTCAAGTATCCCAACCAGGATTTTCAGTTTCAGTGCTCATTCACAGGAGATTTGGGATGGAACATTAAGTAGGGGGTTGAGGAGGCAGAATACAACACTTATAAACAACTAAAAATCAAAAATCCTGAAAGCACAAGGCAAGATCAATAAGTTCTTGTGAGGGGTGCCTTTTAAGACACAAATATTCTGCAGAAAACACATGAAACTCACCTTTGCTTAGGCACACTTTCAGATACACAAAATARAAACACTTTGGCAACATCACAAGCCTGCTGTAAATAATTTTTTCACCCACAGGAAGGGAACTTGACCCTTGAAATCCTGATGGTGCTGCCTCGTGGCAGAAATGTTGTTTCTTCTCCCCARTAAGCAAACCCAGCTCTGACTGGTCCTTTACAACCACTTCTCCATTTCACAGAGGTGTTGGTGACCTGGGCTGCACAGAGGAGCTCCAGAAACTCCATCAAGGGCAGGAAGCAGCACCTTGGTCCTCCCCAAACCATAAAAAACTGAGGATTTACTTCCTCCAGCAGCTCCTGCAGGTCATTAATGCTGAAATGCATTCCAAACCATTAGTCCAYGAGAGRAGACCTCCATTTCTGGGAAGCTCMATTAAAAAAAAATAATAAAAAGTGATAGTTTTGTGATGGCTCTCCACGTTAATTGGCTGATGTGGGAAAGGATGTGCCATCAAACCACATCACAGCATGATGATTTCTTAATTAAACAATAAATTAACAGTGTGGGGATCAATACTCAATTCCATTTGAAAATGCCAGATGGGTCCAAATTTGGAAAAGGTCACCCACGTTGTAGATTAGCTCTCCTGAAATAACCAGCAAGGGAAGATGCAGTGTAGCCTCTTAATTTGGAGAACATTTTGAAAAATGTGAGTAATTACTTATTTTCAGCGTGAGGAAATTAATACAAAGATTATTGAAAGGCTGCAAATTTCACAACAGCTCGAAAAATGGGAACTGAGTGGTGCAAGACTGATGCTAAATTTAAAGGGAAAATTTAAAGCTGGGTGGGCAGAGGTGGGAGAGGAGTGAGGGGTGTGCATTTTTGTTCTCATCCTCTTTAGAACCATCCATGCAATTTCAAGCTCTGCAGAATTTCTTCCTTCCAGAATGAACAGGCAAAAGCCAAGCTTGTCTATGTAATCCAAAGAATAACTGTGTAGGAAAATAGCAGGGAGGAGGAAGAGTGAAATTCTAAATAAACATCACCCACAGGCTCACAAGTGGTCAGGCTGCCTGATTTTTATAAATATTGAGATCTAGAATGCAATTCTCTGTCTGATACCTTGTATTTCACCACATACATCAAATTACAAGGGAAATCCAGAACATCCACCCCAAGTTCCCAAGGCTGGATTCCAGTTCCTTGGAAGAGAGGGAGGTTCTAGGATCAGATATTTCTGAGCTTAACTCAGGGCTCTTCTCCCTATTTATCACATTAAAAGATWAATTTCTCTAAGCTTCTAACATATATCACTAAAATTAGGCAGCACTMATCTCTCTGCCTTTCCCCATGCTCCCAACTTCTCCCTGCCAGAGTCTCRTATCCCTTACTCCTCGTGGATTACAGAGAAGAAAGAGAACTTTTCATGTCTCTGAAAAGTTCCTGAGCAAAACTGACAGAAGAAGACATCCCTAATTATTTTAAGMAGCTGCATTAATTAATGGGACCYTGTGGCATTCRCATTCTCTGAAAAAATCCCTTCGCCCAGGGTTTTTCTCCTGGGAAGTTGAGAAGCCTCAGAGAAAAAGGAAAACAACAATTATCTGATTTGCTTCTCCTGTGTCTTGCTGCTTTGGAAACGTGGTTGTTTACCAGCTGGTCAATTGTTTGATTGTTTCATTTGAATTGTTTTAACTTAAATGACAATCACAGCCGAGCTGTCGGGACTCTGGAGAGGTCACAAGTTTTTAGAAAGTATCTTGTGAAGCCTTCTGTAAGGATCTTTTCTCTATTTCTTTAGTATAGTTTTAATATAATATAATATATATAATATAATATAATATAATATAATATAATATAATATAATATAATATAATATAATATAATATAATATAATATAATATAATATAATATAATATAATATATTATAATATAATATAATTAAACACAATATAACACAATATAACCAATATAACACAATATAACACAATATAATATAAACAATATAATATAATAAATTTATATAATAAAATAATAAATTAGCCTTCTAAGAACATGGAGTCAGATTCTCAATTCCTCCATCCTCCTGGGGACCCCGAAAACACCACAAAGAGGTTACAGCATGCTACTTTCCTACTATTACTAATTTTTTCTATTATTACTGACACCTTTTTAGCTTAAAATGAAAATAGCCAACACAAAGAGATGCAATTCAGCCAGGAGGGAGCTCCAGGAGGCACCACAGCCTTTGATTGCTTTCATTTAAGCACCCTCAGAAAGCTCTATATTTGTTCAAGACAAGGCAGTTTCTCTGCTCCTCCAATTTTCTGCCTGGAAGATGGGTTCTAGGTGATATCAGCAGCATTTGGTTTATCTAAATCCTAAAACTGTGTGTGTATATATATCTATATAATAATCAGTATGTTAAATTAGGGAGTACTTCTGCTGAAATTGTGGAATTTTTGCCCTGCCACACTCTGACTGCTATTACAGTAATGCCATTATGTCTATTGGTATTTTATCCTTTTTTTCCCTTAAAATGGATCAATTTTTAAACCCATTTTACAACATCCCATCTAATGTGTCATTTCTACCCTTCCCACTTGAGTTTCAGGCTTTGTCCAAGACTCCAAAACTCCACCAWAATCTGTTCAACCTTGGAGCAAAGCAAAATAATCCCATTTCCCTTACACAGGAGCAACCCATTAAACTATGGAATRTAAATAATTCTCAGTGTTGGAGAAATAGGAGACCAATTTCCTCACACAAATTTTCTTATTTAACAACTTACAAAAGAGAGTTGTCCCCAGTGCCACCGAGCACTRAAATTTCTGGCTGCAGCTCAGCAGGAGGGACAACACACACTTAAATCCTGCTGATCAATATGGGATTTATGTGCTTTGTCACACCAAGATCTATGCAAACATAAATAAGTTATTGGTACCTCCTCATGCTCCACATAAAAGAAAATGCAATTCCAACCTACAGACAAGCACAAAAGYAAGARCTACACAGCCAGCCCTGGAATAGGTATGAAATTATTCATATGAGACAGTATTTTGTGGGTTGGCGTGGGTTTATTTTGTGCTGTGGCAACTGCAGGGCATCACAGAGCAACAAATATTCTTAGAGCTTTGCTTTATCCTTGGGGAGCAATGGAGGCCCCAAATGATCTCAATTAAACCAGCACCAATTCAGGAAAACCCAAATTAATGCAGGCTGTCAGTGGAGATGGCGTTAAGTCGTTAAGTCATACACAGGTAATGCATTCCTAAAACTCGCAGGTCAAAATTAATAAAATTTCAGAACAATTTTCACCAAAAAATTTGCCCTATTCATTCTTAAACCTCACTTTTTAACTGCAGGCAGAAAATCAAGCTGAAAAAAAAATCAAGAAAATCAGTTCAAGATGATTCCAACACAGCCTAAGAAGCCCCTCAAGTGCAAAGGTGCTGATAAAACCAGTGCTGCTGTTATTCTGCAAACCCCACAGACACGTTGGGCAGCATTTGTTTACCCACAATATATTTTTTATTTCAATCCCAATCCTTCTCCCCTGTCACAGACACTGAGCTGTGGAAATCCAAGCCTGGCAGAGATCATTGTACAGAAATATCAGATTTATCCCCATGTTATTTATCCAGGCTGGGCCCCAGTTCTGTGTAGACAGAAAATGCCTTCTCTATAAAGGAACTTGAATGTTCTTTAAAATCTTTAAAATCAAGTCAGACTATTGGCTGGAAAGGTTTCATTATTGCTCCTTCACAGAGAAATACTGCAACATTTTTATTGCTTTTCCAACAGCTGAGGAAGATCCTGCCCCCTCTGCACTTCCTGGTGKGTGGCTTTTCAGATTTTATGAGGCATTTCATGATGTGAATTATGGGGAGTAAGTCTGACCTTGTTGCAATTTAAATTGACCAGTCATGGGTCAACATTTCCAAAAAAATGCTGAGTATCTGAAGTTTATATAAATTTTTGAAGCGAGTTATAAAATAATAAAATTAGTCAAGAACAGCTGCATTTTTTAATTCCACTTGAAAGAAAGATGAAGTGGGAAATATATCAGGATTGATGCAGCTGAGCCTAATAAAATTTTAATTTTTTCTCTCTACCTGCACCACCTCTTGTTTAACTTTGAATCAATTGCTCAGTTCATGCAAAATACCTTCTCTAAAAGTGCTCGAAGATTATTAAAGGTGGGGAAAATCAGCAAATTGGGAATTGTTCTGTACAGTACCCCCCAAACCAATGTCAATTAATTATCAAAAGTCAACTATGGTCCGGAAGTTGTTTTGACTGACCTCTGACATTTTTTATTAATTCCATTAATTCATTTATTTCTCCACCTGTATGAGAGGTGTATCTGCCACATCTTTAAAAATGGGGGTTGCTCCAATGAAAGGTTCCAAGAACCTTTCAAATAATGAATTTTCCTTCCACTGGCCCCACTCAAAGCCCTTTTGTCAGTTATAACTCTGGAGCAGAAAACATCTCCCTTGGCAGAATGAAGAAATTAATTTATTTTCTTTTTCAATACACCCTCACTAATTGATTCAGCAGGATCTGTTGGACAATATCAATGATAGAAATTGCTAAACCTGGATCAGTGCTAAACCTGCCACCCAATAAAACCCTGTCTGAAGCAATTAGTGCTCCCAAACTCGTTATAGAACCCAGAGCAGAGCAGGAAAACTCTCCACAGAGCCATCAACCACACAAGCACATCCCAAAAAAAAAGAGTTTTCCCTCTTTATTYCCTCTGGCAGGGATGGGATGTGATCCTGGCTCCCAAAAGACAAATCCTCAGGACAGGAAAAGCCAAATGTTACYCTGAGTGCTCTTTGATTTACACCTTAGATAAGTAAAAAACCTACAGAGACATTTATCACATTGAACTATCACCCAGGGCAGCTTTAATAGCAAAGGGAATTATTCTCACAACACATGACATCATTATTTCTCCTGGGTTTTATGAATGTTGAAGTGAAGCACAAGGCCAGGGCAGGTTTTGTCTCTGATTTCAGTCGAATTTTTCTCTTATTTCTGTCCAATCCCTGCCCCAAACAATCCCAGCCCTTCCTGGCTCACTCCACTCTCTACTGTCCCTCTGTCAAATTCAGCTTTCAAAGGTTTTCATGTGACACCAAGTCCAAAAATGTGAGAAACCTTTCATTTCTAAAAGACCCAGGTATTTGTTCTCAGTACAGCGAGTATTGAGGAAGGATCTTCACAGAAGACAGAATAGTTATAAAGCACTGCAATAATATTTATAAAGCRCAGAATAKTTATAAAGCACTGCAATAATATTTATAAAGCACAGAATATTTTTAAAGCACTGCAATAATACAGAAAATCAGATTTCCAAAATGCTGCTGACAGTGGTATTTCCAGTATTGCAGAAAACCAYGACTTCCAGGATTATGCTCAGATCACCAAACAATATCTTTGCATGAAAAGTGAAATAATTYAAAATWAATGAATGAATTAATTAATGCTTCACTGCTATGTATTAACAACATGTCTGTGATTGGCACTGAGGTGATTTTTTGCAGCTGTTGCTTTTACCAGGAAAATTATTCAATACTCCTCAGGAAAGTGTCCCACAAGAGGCAAACCCTGTAAATAAATACTGTTCCTCCAGGTAATGCAGCAAATTAATGCTCAAAGCTCTGKGATGCCACCATCACTACAGAAGTTTTCCTCTGAACTTCATTTTAATGTGCATAGCAGAAGGTTAACTACAGAAAAATGCCTGCTTAAAATAAAAAGCAATTATTAGGACAACAGCACAGATCTGGAGGTTGTTTCTACTTAAATAAAATGGTGAGGGGTTTTTTATTAAAGTGTAAAAGCCCTGGAAAACCCTGGGGAGCCAAATGCAGGAAATGCTTGATCATTTTTCAATCCAGAACTYGTTTAATCTGATTATTACACTAAATCCCAGCGGGTGGGCAGGCATTGAGCAACCTTGAGCAATCTTATGGAATTACCTCTGAACTTTCTAATCACCCAAACAGGAAAGAAAAATGCTGCAGACCCGGGTCCCCCTGTTAGCAGGGAGGGYTTTCCTGGGGAAGGATTTCTGTGCTTTCAGCAGAGCAGCCACAGCCTGGCTCTGCCACTGACTGGAACCTGATTTGCCTCTCACAAACTCATGTTTTTGGCTCCCTGAACAGTTAGGGAGGAAGGTTTTTATCAAACACCCTGCAGGAGGMTGTTTAGGCTGGGCTGTTCTGCCTTGAGCCTGCATGGATGTGGAGTGCACACACTGATTTATTTATTTATCCCCAGCTCTGAGCCTTGGCCGCGTTGGCTGCTTCTCAGAGCAGGTTAGCTCTTATCCCTGCAACACCCACAGAGAGGTTTAGGGGCAGATAAAAGTGAGTAAATGGCACTCCCCAGCCTCTACGAGTCTGTAGGGGTGATCTAGGGTGTCACATTTGGSAGTTTTGCCAAAAAAATACAGAAGGGTTCAGCACAAAGGGGTCAGAACAGGGAATTCACAAGTGCTGGCAGGAAAGCTGCTGTAAACAAACAGCTTGGAAAAGTGACTGATATGCAACTGATCCAGGATTAAAAACATTCCTTTGCCTTCATTATAATTCTGGGGTGAAAAAACCCCCCAAAAAACCAGCTAAGCCAAGCCTTTGTCCATACTGAGTTTCCAASAACTCATCTGACTCCTGACTATCAGATTTGATATTGATTTAATGCAACAACCTCCATTTCATTCAAAAAACGTGGCAGAACCAGTCCCTTCACAGCTGTGAAACAATAAATAAAGGATATCAAAGAGAAAAACCTCTAGTTTGGTTCCTGKCTGTGAAAATAACTTGGGATTGAACACCCACTGAATGAAAACTTGCTCCAGGCAAAAATCTAAAACAAATAAATACAGGTGGGATGTTGTCTACAGGGTAAGCATTTAAAGCAACTCATTAATCTGGGGATCAGCCCAGACATTAATTGTAAATGGCACAGGAGAAACATCATGAAACAAAGGGAAATATGTGAGGATTAAATCTGTGATGAGAGCAGCCCTGAAAGCAGCTCAGTGAGGCTGATAGAAGTCAGTCCTCACTTGGGGAAAAGGCAACTTTTCACTTTAARAAGCCAAGATCCTCCTCTGAGATAAGAAAACAGTTTTCTTATTCCCCTTACTAGGCATTGAATGGGGTCTCTGAAGTGCTCTGAGTTCAGTGAGCTGCACTTTATCTCCCCAAACACTGTGCAAAWTTCTTTTTAAAACTCTCTCAGAAGTTTATTTGATAAAACAGAAAATAGCAGCCACTTGCACTATGACACAGATATTTTCATCCTTGGTKGAAGACCTGTAGAGGCTGATGAGCAAGCCCTTGTTTTCACTGTGCACTCTTCCTTATTTTGCTTTTTTGTTTATTTATTTGTACATCCTCCAAAAGGAAAAAGAACATGTTGGAGTTGATGATCTTGGAGRTCTTTTCAAACACTAATTATTCTGTGATTATGTGTCTTAAATAAACGTTAGGAATATTTTAGCTGCTTCAGTTAATTCTTCTCAAATTCACCTTTTGCAGTGAGTTTACAGAGTTTAGCTCAAAATACACTTTGGTGCTATTTGATTTTTTATAACATCCTCACCAGCCTTTCTGAATTTCAGTCAAGCTCCTCAAAAAGTGGCAAAGCTTTCCACTCTTTTTAAGAGACCTCACAACCCAAATCACATCACAGGAAGAAGTGCTGCATTCATGGAGAATTGGGAAAAAGGATTGTTGTGTTCAGGTGATGGAGTCAAACATTTCACTGTGTTTGGAAATAAACTGATAGTGAGGCATCACATCACTCAGCTCCTGAATGATAATGCCAGAGGAAAGTGGTTACAAATGAGTCCTCCAGCTCTGAATCAGCAGCAGGAGAAGCACTAACCTGGCAGTGAACTCTGGTATTTRGGGGTAATTGTTTGGTGAAAAAAATCAAAGCATATTTGCATCGATCTGGGGGCTGTGTGGGGAACACAATTCATTCCAGGAGATAACAGCAAGAAGCTGCAAAGGAGAATTTTAGTCTGCTCCAGTGGAAAAAGAACAAATAACTATAAATAGTCGAGTAGTGTAGGAAGCAATTTGCAAATGCCTTTATGATAAAATGTTGCAAATTAATTCTTTCCATACTTACTTTTGTAATGTCTGTTTAAATATTTTCTAATAGATAGTGGTTTGACTGAAAACATTTATGAACTCTGAAGCTGAAAGAATGGYATTTAATTTAAATACATTTTAAAAATGAGCTTTTTAACTTTCAGTTTTCTTTGAAAAGACTYAGTAAGCCAAAATGTAAAATGAAGACCTTTTGAACTCAGTTACCAATCACACAGAAATGTCTGGATTTGGCCAAAATTCATACTTTGGGATTTATCTACAAATGTTGTCAATTAATGAGAAATATCAATTAGCACTTTTCACATTACCCCCTCCTTATGGATGAGAACATGGCAGACTTGAGAGATAAATGACTAAATTCATAATTATTTTATTAAGCATGATRATCTTTACTCATCTTGCTCTAAAASAGGTAAGGTCCTTAAACAGAAAACATTGCATAAGCCTCTCAGTGATTGGAGAAAAACCCCTTTGAGCAGCAGGAACAGAGCCAAGGAGACAATTTATGGAATTACAGCAGCTTGCCCTGGAATGCCCATGGCCACACTGCTCCCACAAATTGGGAATCATTTCTTATTCCAAAGGCAGCACTGAGGTTCCCACAATCCATTTCCCTGCTGCACAAACCAGGACAATCTCTGTCCCCTCACACAGAGGGCTCAAAACACCAGGAGAAAACTGGAGATTTGGGTGTCCTGGGAGGAAAACATTCCCAAAGCTCGACCCAGCATGTGGCATTCACATTCTCTGGAAAAATCCCTTCGCCCAGGATTTTTCTCCTGGGAAGCTGAGAAGCCTCAGAGAAAAAGGAAAACAATTATTTATCATTTGCTTCTCCTGTGTTGTGCTCACATGTGGAATGTGTTTGGAGATTGTTTACCCACAGGTGATTGTTCCATTGCATTCTGCTGTGAGTTGTTTTCACTCTTTGGCCAATCAGGGCCAAGCTGTGTTGGGACTCTGGAAAGAGTCATGAGTTTTCATTATTATCTTTTTGTATTGGGACTCTGGAAAGAGTCATGAGTTTTCATTATTATCTTTTTAGCCTTCTGTATCCTTTCTGTATTCTTTAGTATAGTATAGTATTCTTTAATATAATATAGTATAATAAAGTAATAAATTAGCCTTCTGAGAACATGGAGTCAGATCCATAATCCTGGGGCATTCCCAGCAAATACAGCCCCAGCACAGCCTGCTCTGGTGTGTCCCAGCTTCTGACTCACAGCCTCAAAATCCAGCTTTATTTGCAAATGCTGAGGAGCCACTGAGCAATCYAAAACTGGGATGCAGGGATTTCCTCTGCCTTGTGTTCCTCACTTTGGGGTTTGCTGCTAGTCTGCAGAAGGATTGCACTTTGTTTATTTATTATTCTCTCCCATCCTGAAGCTCTCTGATGTCAACATCAACCAAGGGTTTCTCCAGAAGCTGGGTGAAATATTTCAGCATGTCAGATTCCTGCTGTCTCAGCTGATGATGTTGATAATAATAATAATAATAATAATAATAATAATAATAATAATAATAATAATAATAATAATAATAATATATTATATAATGTATATATAATGTACAATATATAATATATAATCATATTATATAACCCATTATGTATATTATATATATTATATATATCAATTTATACAATACTATATATTATATATATTATTATATATAATAATATTATATATAATAAAATAGAAGTTTATTATATATTATATATAATTATATATTATTTATAAGAATTAATTATATTAATAATATTATATGTACTATATAATAATATATATTAATTATATATTAATTATTATAGAAAATAATGGATTAATATTATTAAACTTATTATTAGTAATATTAATATTCCCTAAAACATCCTTTCAGAGGCCTCAGCCACTTGCAGACACTGAMCCACCCATCAAGGCCACTGAAATMATGAACACTGACTCTCCAACTGCATCCCAGCCAAGAAAAAGCAGCACATCCTTTATTTGATGCAATTTCCATGAAAGTGTGTGGGGTTTTTCTCCCTAACAGTTGAATGGTTTTGATTAAATGCCATTTACTAACGAAGCACTTTCTCACTGGATTGTGGCAGGTTTTCAGTGCTGCTGCATCTGTGGAATGGTTTCAAGTTATTCTCTTAAGTAAACATAGGACTATAAAATGTAAACATAAACAGAACAGTTCTATAACAGTAAAAGCATAATTTGAATAAATAGGCAAGCTAATGAAACACCATTACATGGAAAGACTATCATCTCCCACGATGTGCTAAGCACTGATCTTGCAACTGCAAATTCAGAAGTAAAAGAATTCTATTGCCTCAATCTTTTGATTTTTATGTGAGTCACAAAAAATTTGCTCCTACCCATTGGCCATTAAAGCTACTTTGGAATTTTCTAACTGTTATTGCCTTTTCAGCCTTGACCCAGCAGCTGAGGGCTGATACAGGAAGTGAAACATTTAATTGYAAATTTGATATGCACAGTGATTAAGAAATCTCTAATCCAAACTGCAAAATTAGTTGAAATGCAGCAAAATATTTTCAAGGTGCAGTTACCTGGTCCTTCAGCACTGTCCAGTCTGACCAATGGACAGGACAGAATTTACAAGAATGTAAAAACAATGAAATAACAGTCAGAGAAGCAATGAAATAACAGCCAGAGGTTGTAAAGGCAGGAGAGGATCATCAACCCCAACCATCAACAGCAGCACCAGCAGGGTCACCCCTAAACCCTGCCCTCAAGTGCCCCCCACATGTTTTTGGAATATTTCCAGGTCTGGTGACTCCACCACATTCCCACACAGCCCATTCCAATGCTTGGCAACTCTTTCCATGAAAATATCTTTAAATTAAACCTTCCCTGCACAACCTGAGGGTGTTCCCTCTCCTCCAGTCTCTTGTTACCTGGGAGAAGAGGCTCATGGGCCTTACTCATAAAAATTATAGCCACAAATACATATTTTTTTAAAAATTAGTAATAATTTCTATTTAAAAAAATCATTTATATTCATTATGCATTTTGGTCAATACTCACATGGGTTTGAGTGCAACAATTCTATTGTCCAACCTTTAATGTCTAAAGAACATCAACTTTAATGTTGAGTCAAGATTATTCTTGAGCCTTCCTCCCTTAATAAATAAAAATTCAGTGTTCTCTACTATGTATTTAAGCCTTTTGTTCAAATTTTCAGTTACAAGCAGATCTGAAAAGTGACATCTACAAACCCATGCAGGGTTATAAATTCTCTCTCTAACAATTCTGCTTCTTCAAGGTATTGATGCTTCTTTTTCTATTTTCCTAGATAGAAAACAAGAAACCACAGTGAAAAATATGAAACCAYGTATGAGTTCAATGAAAGGAAAGTGCATGTGAATGTCCTCCTGACATTTCCTTGCAAGAAACTATAAATATGTGGAAAGMAATGCATCAGAAGAATGAGACATCACACTTTGTAATGAAACTTTCAGGATTCTCTGTTACCATGTTTGGATTCTGCTTACAAAGCAGAGTGGTAGAAATCTGCTGTTAAGGGGACATTTGGGGAAAAAAAAGGCATAAACCTGCTACTTCCAGTTAGGGAAAGCAATTTAAATCTGTGGAAATAATTAGATATGAGGCATATCTAACTGTTGCTATTGTTTTGATAGCTTTTATCACAGTGATAAATCTGCAGAGAGGTAAGTGAGCTCAAACGGGGTTTTTAAGTGTAACTGTGATTGTCAATTAAAGGAGAGATTATATTGTCAACAAAAGACAAGTGAATGCTGCAAGTGGCAGTTTGCATATGTTTACCTTGAGTGCTGCAGAATTGAAGCTGGATTCTGCTCATTTGGGTGCTTTAGTGTTCAAGCAGGATGTAAATTCTAATGTGTACTTACCACTGCTTTCCTTGCTCTTTGCCTCCCTCCAGTTTCCAGCCAGAGCCATTCCCTGCTCACCCCTTGTCTTWGGCTGGAAATGGGGCTGTATATTCTATTTACCAGTTATTTTCTGTTCATKGAGCAGTTTTCTTCATCTCTTCCACCACCAGTCCTCCCTCCAGGAGATCTCTTCTYTTAATAGGCCATGAATTATTAACTATCTACAACTACAGTTTCCTGAAGTGGGCATGGACTCRTGGAAAGTCTTTATTCTGGCAAAACTGGGTTTTTTATTTTGTGACAAAATGTTCTTGGAAAGGTTTCAGGTACTGATAATTGCACTGTACTTGTCACTTTTTTCTTCTGCTCCTCCAGGGTCTCTGTTTGGATTCCCAGCTCCAAAATTGCTGCTTTTGTAACTGAATAACCCCAAACCTCACTGAGGATGCTAAAAACCATGTTGGATAAAAAAATACACATTTAATAATAATAAATGGCCATTGAGATAGGCAGGAAACCAGCTCAAAAGTGATGATTTTAGTGGAATTTATTTTAAAAGGCCCTAAAGAAAACCAGATTATGGGGGTAGAAAAACAGGATTGTGCAAATCTAAAGCAACAAGTTCTTTCCCCAAAGTAACATCTAAAATAAAACAGCTTGAAGGGAAATATCCAGCCATAATTTTGCTGAAACACTGCATCTCCAGCTTTATCCTTTTATTTCAAATAAAAGTGATTAAAGTTGGTGTTTATTCAAGCTTAAATATTTCAGTGTTTGAGGCATTTAAATTTTTTAAAAGTACTTAACCAGAAGTATTAGTTTTAAAAACGGCCACACAAGTTCTGAGTTTTCATGTCTCTAGAAGAATAACCTATGGAAAATATGCTGTATTTGTTGCATGTTATTGCTAAATATCATAAATACAATTAGCAAGGRAGCTGGCCTTCTGCTTTAAAGGAATAATATCATAAGATTACAACAGAAATAAACAAAAAGCCAGAGGTTGTCTGCTCCATTGTCTGTTCTGCAAACACCGCATTTTTCCTTTTATAAATCAACAGTTTGTCTTAATCTAATAGAGAAATGCCTATGGATAAATGTGTTTATCACATCACATAAATATCACATTGTCTGCAATGTACTGCAGTATCTCTGAACTCCCAAATGCCRGCGTGCAATAAATAGCAAACACTGTTCCAGGAATTAATGCCTGCCACRGCCAGAAGGATTTTACACCAGATTTATATTTTTCAGAAAGTTGCTTTCATCCAATTGTGCAGAGAAGCTTCTTATTTTATCCTGTTTTGAGATGCTCTGAACTGGAGGAGTGGKGCCTGCCCTCAGATATGACATTAACAGGGTTCAGATTGCACAGAAAGCACAGAGAGCAGCTTGGTGGGGCTGCTGGACCTACAGAGAGCCCCAAACCAGGGTGCAGCAGGGAATGTGCCAGTTGTGGGAACCCAGGRYATTSCTCTGGCTGCYCTGGAGGRCTCCAGACCCTGGCAGGGGCTCAGAGATCTTGGCACGGAGTCACARACACCTGTGCYTTKGAWTTTAGCYCATGGAAACAATTCCCAACTTTGTGTGARGAGTTACAARCCACAAGAGTYTGAGTAGAATGATWGTGAGTTTATCACAGGGTGAAAAAGTAGAATTTTGGGGATTTAGAATGAGGGTTCAAGAGGCAAGATGGAGGAATCTGGGCATGTCCTGTCCTCCTTCTCCTTCTCCTTCTCCTTCTCCTTCTCCTTCTCCTTCTCCTTCTCCTTCTCCTTCTCCTTCTCCTTCTCCTTCTCCTTCTCCTTCTCCTCCTTCCTCCTCCTCCTCCTCCTCCTCCTCCTCCTCTCCATCTTTTTCTCTCCATCTTCTCCTTCATCTTTCTGTCTTCGTCTTCTCTTCTTGCGCCTCCATCTTCTGCTGGATTGGTGGCACTTCTGATTGGTTTAGGGAGAGACAGGAGTGTCTTAACATAGGTTGATAGCATTGAAAATTATTGTAAATTCAAAGTACAGGTAGTTCTTAGTAAAAAAGCTGACCCACCCCGAAGGGCAGGGACTGTGCCACAACCCAACCTGCTGGACAGAGCTCAGCAGGTCAGAGAAAGAATGGAATAGAGAGAGAAAATAAACAAATGGAATAGATAGAGAAAATAAACAATCTTGAGAACCAGAGCTAAGGAATTCTGTCTTCTTCAATCTCAGGGCTGGACAAAGAGACTTTCCAACACCTCRGGGTCACCTCGACACCAGAGACCTCAGAGAGCCTGTCAGGCAGTCCCAGTGAGAGCCCAGCAGTATTTTCACAGCCCTCTGACTTCCCTGTTCTGCAGCCAATGAAAAACCTCAGATCTATCTCTGATTAGCAAAATCTCTGACCTGCCCCGGGGTTGGGGTGAAAACCCTTCAGTTTGAGCTGCTACAAGCATGGGGTGTTGCTTTTTTGGACTTTTACATCATTAATCATCCCATGCCACGTTCAAAAGCAAGAGGAAAAATCCATCCAGAATCTCTCTCAGCTTTTCCTTGGAGTGCTTTTCACTATCCCACAGTTTCTTCACTGCTGCTTTGTGATTCCAGGTGCAATYCCAATATTAAATCATTTTAGGATAATGTCATAGCACCATATTCTGGGTTCTGTCAGAGCTTTTGGGGTTCCTCTCACCCAGCACAGGCTGCAGGACATCCAAACCTCTCTCACTCACCTGTGTGCACCTCATGCACAGCCTGAATAACCGAGGGTGATTTCAAATTAACTTCCACAGGTCTTTCATCTCTGAAGGAGCCCTTGGCCTCTTTGCTCTCTTTGGACAGGGATGAAGTCAGAATCTTCTGTTTCTTCTTTGATTGGTTTTGAACTGGAACAATTTTAGGTTTTGACAAGAAAGGGGAAGGAAAAAAATGTCCTTTCAAGTAGTAATTTTCTACTTCATAAGGATCAAATTCTTAAGATTCCTGCTTTAAAAGAGAGGAACACCACAGGAAAGAACAGAGGTAATGAACATTTCTGTCACTCACCTCACAAACTCATTTTTCTTCTGCGTTTTATTAGATGCTGCCTTGCTCTCCTCCTTAAACACAAATGACAGATTATATTAGATGCATAAATTATATGGATTATATTTCTGTCACCAGTAAATTAGCTGTTAAATTTAGTTTGCATGATGCTATTGACAGGTCTCTGATTTAAGAAYGTTTTTTTCTTTTTAGTAATCTTTTTTTTCCACCTTTTCTTCTTTTCTCTTTTGTCAAATTCTCCATCACAGTTTGGAAGAACCCAGGRAAAGTTTTTAATGTATGTCACAGAGTACAAGGACAGAAAGGCTGAGTTTCTCTTACAGAGATGGGGAAATGAAGGCTTTGAGAAAATATTTAAGCCCAGGKAATTTTAGGACTCACCATCCCTGGCAGTGCCCAAGGCCAGGCTGGACAGGGCTTGGAGCAACCTGGGACAGTGGAAGGTGTCCCTGCCATGGCAGGGGGTGGGAATGGATGACCTTTAATGTCCCTTCCAACCCAAACCAGTCTGGGATTCTGGGATTCTAGAAATTAAATAAATATGACATAAGCACATTGGCCAATAAATGAAGCTCTCAGTGCAGTTCCATGTTTTAGTGCACTCATTTTCTTACTTTTTATCCAAAATTTTCCCAAGCAGCATTTCTATCTATTTTCTTACTTTTTATCCAAAATTTTCCCAAGCAGCATTTCTATCTATTTTCTTACTTTTTATCCAAAAATTTCCTAAGGAGTGTTCCTGTCCAAAGTGGGAACCAGACACCTGACGCCCTTAAAGACTTGTTGAGGCTTAAGCTTCCCTGTTGGCTCCTCAATTTGGTTTTGTTTCCAGACCTCTCAGGAGATAAACCCTCTGCTAAGAAACCATTTCTGCAGACCATGAGCAGCTGAAAAGTTAAATCACAGTTTAATCAAGCTCCAGGGTTCCAAAGTTCTGCCATGCAAGGTGCAGGTCAGGTCTGATCCAGAGGGATTTTCACTGGGACTTGGATACTTGGACTTACAGGGTCAACACATCCATTTCCATTTACCATGGTTAAATGTCACAGATGCTGTTCAKATTTGTGTGATTTCTGTAACTCCTTCCAGTCTGGGATGGTCTCAGCCAGAATGTCCCACCCAGAATTCCAGAGAGACATTTCTGTCCCCATCCCAGCCCAGCTGGACAAGGCTAAGCTCAGGCTGCTGCTTTAATAAGTGATCAGGAAGCAAACAAGCAATTATACAAAGAGATGTGATGCCAGATGTGCAGTTTGCTCAAGTTCAGCAACTTGGAAAAGCTGATTGTTCAAAAAATTTACAGATCCAGCTCACTCTGCAYTCCTGTATTTTCATGCCAAATCTTCAAATCACCTCCCTTTTAATTAAATTGTTGTTGTGGAATCCCCAGGAAGTTATTGACATAATCAAGCTTTGCTGATGCTATTATTTTTGCTAGCAGAGTTTCTACAGACACAAAATTATAACCAAAAGATCCGTTTGAAGATGAATAGCTCTTCCTGGAGTTCTCTTTATCAAAAATSCCAAGTATTCCATCCCAGGAATTAACCAACAGATATTTCATGCAGCTCTTTCTTCACTTGCACAGAAATATTTATTCATCCTGGACTTTCCATGAGCTACTGCAGAGCCTGAGGGTAACAGGGATTTACAGATGCCATGAATAAATAGATGTTTTCATGTCTGGGCTGCACTCTGCTCCAACATGCAATAACAATCTCAAGGCACTYTATGCTACCAAGAGTTTCTACTCCTGGAAACAGCCACATATTCTCAAAAATTGACAGCTCTGGTGTTCCTGAGCAACAAGAGCTGTCAACTGCTYGTTTGATTTCCTGGTGATACTTGGAAATATCTTTGTTGCTTCTGGTTTTCCTAAGAAGGGAAATGCTGTGGCACAGCAGAGCAGAAAACCAAGGAATTCTCTTGGTGACACAACATAAAATTGGAACTTTCAGCATTATGATGAGGGAACTGGGCTCCAGAGCTCTTTGTGCAAGGAAGGGCAAAATGCACCATGGAGTTCACAGGAATGAACACTGGAGGGTGGGAAGGAGCCTGGTTTGGAGCTTTTTAATGAACTCTGCTMCAAAGGTTTGCTCAAGAAGGGTTCATTACAAAGCATTTTAAAGCTGGAACCTCAAATGTGGTTTTAACATGAAATAAGTGCAATAAAATTTTAAAACAAAGCAGCCCAAGCACTGTTGTGTTAATGCTCTCACAGATACTCTCTAGACATTTGGCAGGCTCAGCTGTTTAACAATCATCTCTGCACTCTTTTTAGCTTTTATGTTSCTTTTTGCCAGGAGTTTTGCTTGAACTCTGAACCAGAATACAGACTCTTGCTCCTGCACAGAAAAACAGGGGCAAACCAGCAGAACCAAGTGCTAATCAACTCTCTCCCCTCGTTTAGCTTCCTGATCTTCACCGTGTTTTACTGGATMAATAAAAACCAACCCCTGCAGGAAGCACCCAGAGAACCACTGGGGTTTAACCCTTGCAGCTCAACACCAATAATCATCTCACTAATGACACACACCCTTTGCAGGGCTTGGATTTTATTTTTTTTTTTTAGGACTATTCAGATTTTTTTTCTTTTTTTCTGGGAGCAGCTCACCAGCAGAATCAAATGGTATCTGGCAGAAAGCCARCTGAAATTATCAAAGCAGACTTCCAGACAGCCATTTCTTAAAGCCCTCAGATTTCCACATTCACTCTAATCTTCTCCTAGCAGCAATTTATAGGAAGGTTAAAAATAAAGCGTGCAGAACTGTGAATTATGAGGCAGGCTCGTGGTTTTACCTTCCCCTTTTATGCAAACGTGAATTCCAAGGGGGGGTGTAAGAAAAGAAGCTTTGAAGAGTTTGGCCCTAACAGCTGATTTGAAGCACCACAATTTAAAGAGGAAAGCCAAAAGAGAATGAAAAATGCCATTTATTTTCTTGTATGCTCACGTGGTTTACTGTGGACAAGATGAGCTTAAAAGAAAATATTTCAATTTTGCTGCAAATTCATGAGAGATACCCCCACATCCACACTTCAGACCTCTTAAAAACACTCATCTTTTAGGACTTAAAAAGTCAGTTTTAATCCTGGCTCTGCCAATAATCTTCTGAATGACCTTGAGCAAATCACTTTGCCTCTGTTCTTTCAGCCTGGCTGTAAAGCTGGATTAATTCTCACCCACTCGTGGTGGTGGAAAATAAAGAYTGGCAGGAATTCTGAAGCACCAAGACATGCAAGAGATAGGCAGGRCAGACACCAGGCTTTGCATGGACTTTGCAAAGATAAGCCCAGACACTTCTGTCTGTGAGGTTTCAAGGGGAAATATCAAAAAGGTTTGCATTTTTCATTCCAAAGGGATCCCACCTGGAACTCACCCCACTGTGATTAAAATTTAAGACAGTATGTACCCCTTTGATTTGTGACAATAGCAATGAAAAAACTAATTACCTCTCTTTCATATTTTATTTCCTTCCTCTCATGACATAAGGCTCTAGGCTTCACTAGAAGTAAGAAAACATTGAAATAGCTCAATTTTGCAAAACTGGCCATGCAAAGGGAGCACCTGTAGCATGGCAGGACACCAAATGGTGCAGGAGGATGGCTCAAACACCCACTCATCTCATTTTTCTAGCCWGCAACCAATTAATTTATGTTTTGAAACACAGTCACACACTTGTTTTGCAAAATATTCCTATTAAATGCAAAGCTATATTACCTAGAGTTCCCAATAAGAATTTTAATTAAACTGTCAGCTTTTTGAAGGCAGAATTATCTAAAGCCTGTTCTTCCTACTGCTCTCATTACAGCTGGATTTTGTTTTCATTAGTTTCTTTCTTGTGGTGCCTTTATTCTCTGCTCTCATTACAGAGAAGATTCATAGATCAAAATGACATTTTTTGCAGGAAACCCCCAATTCAGCCAAGGCTGTGGTTGCTTACAAAAGATACAAATCTGCTTATCAGAAGCTGATTTCCCGTGCATAAATGAACACAGGAGAACCCAGTGACCCACAGCAGTGACATCATTACATATCAGTCATTTGCATGGGCAGAGAAAAACTGTTCCAAAGGATTACAGAACCTGCCCAAGGCTCTGAATAATGCCCATTCCCTGCAGGAATTTTCATGACTTCAAGGTGATCATCTTCTGCTCAGATATTGTTTGTTTCTAACTAAGAAAGCTGCAATAAATACCTGAAATATCCCTGTCTAAAGTTTTGGGGGCTGAGAGATACACCAGCTTTAGATTTAGTTATCCTTTGGAYTGAAAATTCCAATATTTTTGCWGTGATGTATCTCAGCCACTTTTCAKGTGGACACACCTTAGRGGCAGCAATAACTGGAACAATTCATCCCTGAAAACTGAGAAGTCAGAGGGATATTTAGTGTGGAATTCATCATTGTCCAGCTGAGGTAATTAGACTTTTCCCCCCTCCTCTGCATTCATTTTTGTATTTTGTAGAACTTTTATATATACTTTAAAACTTTTATAGAACTTTTAWATAACTTTGTAGAACTTTTATATAACTTATATATTTTTGTATATAAGAAACAAGAGGCCATTTGAAGTTCAAACAGGTTAAAAACACAAATAAAGAACAACATTGGAGACCTCATTATTGCAGAGTCTTGGAGGAAGGTGGGGAYTCCAAAAGGCACCAAGTGAGAGGAAGRTAAATGATTGACTTGCTTCTTCAGGGAGCAAACTGAGCCCTGCTCTAGTAATTAATTAACTGTGCTAATTGTGGGCCCCAGCCTGACCTGGGGACAGGCTCAGACCATGAGGGGAACACTCAGCTGGGGTYTGGGGGTGCCCTGCTCTCAGCTGCCCACAGTTCCATGGTCCTTTCAATAACTGGCTGGCACTGTCACRTTTTCTGGAAAAATCCCTTCACCAGGATTTCTCTCCTGGGAAGCTGAGAASCCTCAGAGAAAAAGGAAAACAATGATTATCTGATTTGCTTCTCCTGTGTTTTGCTGCTTTGGAATGTGGTTTGGACATTGTTTAYCAACTGGTCATTGCAMAGCAATATTGTGCTTTTCATTGTTTATCAACTGGTCATTGTTTGATTGGTWTCATGTGAATTGTTTTAACTTCATGACCAATCACWGTSAAGCTGTGACTCCGAGGAGAGAGTCGTGRGTTTTTCATTATTATCTTTTAGCCTTCTGYCTGTATYCTTTCTCTATTCTTTAGTACAGTATTCTTTAATATAATATAGATCRTAAAATAATAAATTAGCCTTTTAAGAACRTGGAGYCAGATTCATTCCTCCCTGCCACGGGGGACCCCAGAAAATACCACAGCTGTCACTCCTAAAGCTCTGCTGTCACCTGGGGTGGATGGCAGCAAACTGGGGAAGTCACTCTGTGTGCCACCAGTGCATGTGGCCTCTGCAAGCTGCTTCAACTGAGGCCTCTGCTTACAAAAGAGCCATTAATTTTCCWTTTAAAGCTTATCTGTGCTGAGCTGCTGAAGACAATGACACTTGGTAACGATCATTAATGTCTGGAAAGGTTTTGACCTGAATTTAGTGCATTTTGAGATAAACGTTTCAGGGGGAGGATTATCATTTCACTTTATGGCACACAGGCGTGCAATAATCCCTAAGCAATGGCCTAGGAGATCCCAAAAGCATGAAAAATGTATTTTTGACATCCTATGTGCATAACTGCTTTTATGGTGGCCCTCGAGTGCAGGCATCATAAAGCACTGAATACYTCACAAATTATTTATAGCCAATAAAGAGCTGTGTTGACCTGAAATGCAGCACAAACTTACATGGTGTCCAAGCTCGCTTGCCAAAGCACTGAAAGAGTGCTAAAAGTGGTCAAAACCATTAAAAAAATAAGTAATACAGCTGGTTTCACAAGCATCACAGGAGGAACCCTATATTTTTTAGTTATATGAGCTTGCTTTGAAGCAAAACCCATGTTTTTCCTTTATTTTTTTTAAAGCAAAACCCATGTTTTTCCTTTATTTTTTTAAAGCAAAACCCATGTTTTTCCTCTATATTTTTTTAAGCTGTGTCCTTGGGCTGGAGCAAAAACAGTCTGTGTGTCAGTGAGTTACTACAATGCCCTCATTTTTTTACATTAATGCAGTTAATGGTGCCTGGCAGTGTAAAAAGAATAAAAAATGGTGCACATTTACCAACTGTTCTTTCCTGTGCAGCACCCAGACCATCTTCACACATTTCAGCCAGGGCCACTTCAGAGCTCCAGCATGGCTTTCCTTGAGGCCATTTCCCACAGAAACCACCCAAAATGCCCAGGARAATTCACCCAGCAGAGTGCCACCCTCCCTGGTGAAAGAAACCCTCCTGCTGCTGTTAGCATGCCCTGATGTATGGGCAGGAGTGAACAGCAGCCCTAACAAAATATTTAACAGCCTMAATTTCACTTGGCTGGCTAGAGGGTGCAATGAAGCTTTTGACTWGATGAAATATCCCACTTGCAGTGTGGGATGCAGGTTTAGCAGTTTTTAATTCTTCCCCAGAGCACCGTGCCAGGTTTTCATGTAATTAAGTGGGTACATCCAGACTGTTTACAACTGGGATCCCTGATGGGACTATTGTCTGAAAACTTTATGTTCTTCTCAAAACTACATAGAAACTGGCAAGTTGCTTAATAAATTCCCTTCTGGTGGCTGTTGCAGAAAGAATTTTAAGCAATTTATGATTAAGGAAGTCAAATAGGGGCTTCTGTCCCCTGCTTTTTAATTTTTTGTTTCTACTTTCTTATTTTATTCTCTGCCATGGGTTAATGGGTCTTAATTACAGGAGTAATTGAGAAAAAAAACTGAAACAGAGCTAGCTTAATTTGAGGCATAGAAATGAGCCCATTTTCAAGATATTAATCCATGGAATAATTAAAAAGCAAARGAGAAAACTTAAGTTCATGACTGACAGAGCTGCAGCGAGAAAATTAAGTTTGATACATTAAAAAGCCACTAAATCTGAACCAGTGTCACCAAAATACCTGTGACTGTGAGGAAATAATCTAATAGCATATGAAACAGGTCTCTCTGGTTTTTTTTCCCCCTCACAAATTTAATAAGATGGAGCAGTTCCTTTATTTACAGGTCTCCATGCTTTGGCAGTCTGCTATCCCCCTGTCACGTCTCATTAGGACACAAGCAAAAAAATCRAATGGGAAAGGGGTTTCAAATAAATATTTCATTAAGGAGAGTACAGCAGTAGTCAAGGGAGGAAGTCTGTACACAGAGCAAGTCCAGCATTTAGAAAAAAAGAAGTTACTGCCCACATTGTCCCTGTTCAGTGGCACAGCTGACTCAGGCTGTGAATTTTTCTGCTCCCATGCTTCTCCTCAGCATCCATGAGGAAACAGCAGCCACAGAATAAATTACACTTCAATTGCAGGTGATGAATTCACAGGCAAAGAGAGGGAAGCAGAGGAGAATATAACAAACACTTCCACTAAGCAGTAACAAAACATCCACCAGAGAATCACAGCACTGAGCCTTCTTCCTCCCCCTGTGTCACACAAATWATTTCATGCTCTGAATGAACTTTCCACAAAACTTCAGCAATTCCTGTTGAAACTTCAAACTTCAGCATTTCTTCCTACAGCCTATCTATAATGTAGACATTGGCTTATTGAGTATTTTGAAGATAAAAAGTACAGTTCTATTAATTTTAAAACGATCATATAATTCATTGTTATTCTGCTACTTAATCTTTAAAGTGTTTTCTTGTCCTGAATGAACATTATACAATGTGTTACACTTCATATTTTCTTCCAACTTCCATTCTAATCTTTGTTAATCCACCCAAACTCAAACTGCTGATAAAAGCTTCTACTTTGAAGGAAACATCAAATATGGTACAGCAATTAATATGTAAAACAAGATTATTCCACTGGATCAGCCTCCAGTTCCTATCCCATAAATCACTCCTAACCAGAGCAGATGGGCACATTGACCCACACACATCAAAGGTGATGTAAATATTCCATAGGCAGGAAGGAGATCCCTGGGTTACCCATGGAAAAAACCATGTGGGCAAATTGATCCACACACATCAAAGGTGATGGAAATATTCCAGAGGCTGGAAGGAGATCCCTGGGTTACCCATGGAAACTGATCCACATACATCAAAGGTGATGGAAATATTCCAGAGGCAGGAAGGAGATCACTGGGTTACCCATGGAAAGAGCCCTGTGGACACACTGATAATCACACATCAAAGGTGATGGAAATATTCCATGGGCAGAAAGGAGATCCCTGGGTGGAAAAAACCATGTGGGCACATGGATCCACACACACCAATGGTGATGTAAATATTCCATAGGCTGGAAGGAGATCCCTGGGTTGCCCATGGAAATATCTGAGCCCTGTGGACACACCCTGTCACCACAGCCTCATCAGGGACATTGCAACATTGCCCTCTGAAAAGTGAAAATCCTGCACTGTGCCTGCAAAGAAACCCCAAAATCCAGCAGCCCCATCCTCTGGCCCCTGGAAAAAGGAAGAGCAGTATGGGAATAAATTACACAGACTCAGTTTTCTTCATGGTAGAAAAAGCCCATTCTTTATTCACAAAACTCCTTTTATCCAGTTTTACAGACCTGGTGAGGGACTCCAGTTGGTCAGGAGCTTTCTTGCCAATCACTTTATTGGTCAGTAACAAATTGTTATTCTGGATTGATTGGTCACTCAAACTCTCAGTGTGTACCTGCAGGGAAGGTTGCTTGTGAGAGATAGTTTTCATTTTTCTATCTCAGGTGTAAAACCAGTTTATACAGGTGTAAGTTGTCTTTTAGCCAGGAATAGATTGTTRTGTTAATGAACTGCTCACACCAGGGTTGCTTTCACATGGGAACCTGCAAAGTGCCAGCTTGACAAGGCCAGCCATTGATTTTAGGAGAGCAGGCCTGATTTTATGAAGCCTTTATGATTTTTCTACCTTCCTGCAACAGGGCAGCACCACTGCACATCCTCAGGGATTTACACCCTCATTTACAAGGCCAGAGACACAGACACACACCAGGACTCACAAAATCAGTGCCTTCCCCAAACCCCTTCCATTTCTGATTTTGTGTGCTGTAAATTGAGGTTGTGGCCCTCACTTATTTTGCTCCATCCTTCAGAGATTTCACCAGCCACCAGTACATTACACCAGTACTTTTTTTTTTTCTTGCAAAAAGCCATCTGCAGCATCAGAAAAGTCTCCTGAAGATGCTTCTCCCCTCTGATACAACTGTATTTGCTATCACATTAAATGAAATACAAATCTGCACAGTAGAGATTCTTGTGTTCCAGGCTGTGGGCAATTTCTTTGGGGTCAATAATCAATAAAAGCTTAAATKAAAACAATGAGCTCTACTCCAGCAGTATTTAGATCTCTAAACAGTAGCAGAGCAGCACTTTCATAGACGTTAATTTAAAATTCAAAAAATTTAAAAGTCAGAGAAATATTTAAATTAACATAGATGTTAATTTAAAATTCAGATACTATTCATCCTTAATTAAAAATTCAGAAAATATTAATTTAAAATTCAAAAAAATATTCCTTCTTTCCCCACATCCCAGTGCTGCTGGATGCCAGGCTGCTCCTAAACTCTGCTCCCTGTGAAACCYAGAGCACAGGGCTCAAGGGGAAGAACATTCTGGAAACTGGGGAGAAGCCCCAGGCATCTGCTGCTCTGAGCTGCTGCAGGAGCTCCTGAGATGGGGACAAGCTGGCTCCACGCTGACAGCAAACTCTTCACAGCAAATTCTTCCCAACTCTTGGGGGCTGGCACACTGTAGCACTTCTAGTCTGTGAAATGCATTTTATTAGGACATAAACTGGGATGAGATCTGCTGCTGGCAGGGARAACAAAGGCACTCATTAAGAAAGATGGAGAGGTTTGGTAATAATTAACTCAGCAGCCACTGGGCCCTGGCTGATGGCTCCAGGGCTGCTCAGGTTCAGGGGCTGTCCCAGAGCTAAGGGAGAGCTCTGCCCACTGTCCATGGACTGTGTCCTGGCCATGGTAATTATGGATTTTAGAAGAATTTCCWGCCCTGACTGGAAGTTTAAGGGAATAAAGGCTGGCTAGTTTGCCTGGAGAACAGTGACTGAGACAGCAGCACCTTCCTACAGCTGGTGGGGAGAGAGGAACACATCTAGGGACCTTCTGGAAGGAGGAACACATCTAGGGACCTTCTGGAAGGAGGAACACATCTAGTGACCTTCTGGAAGGAAAATATTTAGGGACCTTCTGGAAGGAGGAACACATCTAGGGACCTTCTGGAAGAAGGAACACATCTAGGGACCTTCTGGAAGGAGGAACACATCTAGGGACCTTCTGAAAGGAACACATCTAGGGACCTTCTGGAAGGAGGAACACATTTAGGGACCTTTTGGAAGGAGGAACACATTTAGGGACCTTTTGGAAGGAGGAACACATTTAGGGACCTTTTGGAAGGAAGAACACATCTAGGGACCTTCTGGAAGAAGGAACACATCTAGTGACCTTCTGGAAGGAACACATCTAGGGACCTTCTGGAAAGAGGAACACATCTAGGGACCTTCTGGAAGGAGGAACACATTTAGTGACCTTCTGGAAGGAAGAACACATCTAGGGACCTTCTGGAAGAAGGAACACATTTAGTGAACCGTCTGGAAGGAGGAACACATTTACGGACCATCTGGAAGAAGGAATACATCTAGTGACCTTCTGGAAGGAACACATCTAGGGACCTTCTGGAAGGAACACATCTAGGGACCTTCTGGAAAGAGGAACACATCTAGTGACCTTCTGGAAGAAGAAAAATATTTAGGAACCTTCTGGAAGGAGGAATACATCTAGTGACCTCTGGAAGAACCTCCTTCCTACCACTGACTGTGGAAACAAACCCAGAGAGACCAGCTGAATGTATTTCCCATTCACCAGGACCAGCTCCTCTGCAAACATCATTTTAAAAGGTTACATTAACTGGCTGACAGAGCATTGATTTAATGTTTGGTGGTTTGTTTTTTCTTCTAAATTCCACACTTGTAGAAATGTTAAGCAACAAAACAAACAGGGAGTAGGAAATGCACAGAAACAATCAAAATGACCAAAACAAACATCACCTTTTCCTCGCCATGATTCACTCCTGCAGAACTGGGGGAATAACATGGAGACACCTCAGTGGTAATTGAGCTTTTAGAGGCCTTTAGAGCTGGTGACAGATTAATAGGTTGCTATCATAAATTCTGACATCCTTGCAATTTCTGTATTCCTGGATTTACACACAAACTGAACACTGTAAACACTTCAGTGCCTCAGCTGCAGCATTTCACATCTGTTAAGGCTGCTGGTAACTTTATGAAATAACACCATGTCACAAMGCAAGTCAGCATTCTGCAATTAAACTGAGTCCAGGCACCACAACGATTCCAACAGATAATTTTCCAAACTAATTGCCTCAAGGAAACTCCAGCAACACTAAAAATCAGGTCTGTGGAAGACAACAGTGTAAAAGCAGTACTTTCACTGCCAGTARTATAAACACAAGAGGTTTTAAAGGAGTTTGTTTCCTGATTATTAAGTTGCATGCTGTGTAAAGCAATTATTACAGCTCTCAGTTTCCCAATCTTTGTGCTTATTAAAACTAATGAATGCTTTTAGCATACAGGAGACTAAATAAATTTGCATAGGATTATAACAGGCAGCCTATACTCATCCCTGTAGGCTTAAACACAAACTGTAAAAGAAACATTTACCCCGTATATAAGCAAACTGAAAGCTGAAGTCCTTCTTCTTTAATCCAGTCCATGCCTGGAGTTGAATTGGAGTGGGCTGCAAAAATTCTGTAATAAATTTCACAATCTGATGCAGATTTGCTTGACATAAGCCCTAAAATTGTGCTAAAATTAGYCGAGTTAGTTTTTCTATTCAATGAAAGCCTTATGGGCCAGCTCAGTTTCTGATTCAGAAATTTCAAGAAGTCTGAGACAGAGAGGTTGCTTAGCCAGGGCAGTGCCARGGTCACTCATGGACAGCCCAACACTTCCCAGGTGTTCCAGTCACAGAAACCAGGCASTGACTCCAATAAACACCTGGATTGTCAGTGCTGCAGGTCAGTCCTTTCCCTGAGCACCACCCAGCTCAGTGATGAGCTATTCATCCACTCCTTTGTGATGGAGAAGGTAAAGAACAGAGAGCAATGAAAAGTAGAAAGTTCTAGCAGGGTTCTGTTCTGTTCACAGCCTGAGGCACAGCCCCAGGGAGTTCAGCCCCACAGCAGATGAAAAGTTTTGTCCTTCCACAAAGAATCACAAATGTTTTGTTGAATTTCTCACGGATTTCAGTGGGATTCCCTCCATATTTGATTCCTGAAGCTTCCTCTTCCTCCTCACTCTCTGCTCCAGGTGTTTAAAAATCTAATTTTTACTGCAAGCTGGAGAACAGGGAGACAGCTTCTCACTCTTACACTCTTTCTGTAGGCTGGAAGGGAATTTCATTTAGTCCTTAGATGCCCAAATTCACTCACTCACACACAAAAAAATCTGTCTCAGCAATGAAGGAGAAAAACTACACACATCAGTTTGAAAAAAGTGTAATAAGGAAGAATTTGCTACTACACTGAATGGGTTGTGCTATAAGCATAAAAGTTTCATGCAGGAGAAAGTAGCTTAATATTCTGTAGGATTCTGTCCATCTTCTATTAGAGCCAGACATAATTAAAAGTATCTGCTTAAATCTTTAGCCTCATTTTCCTCTAATGTGCCATCTAAGCCTGAACAAGAATTAATATCAAGGAGCTGAATGAGCTGGTAAATGGYAATAGAAGATTTATCTAGGAATTGAATCACCAATGAAGACTTTTCCAGTGAGGAAAATACAAAATAAGGGAAAAAAGAAAGGGATGTTTGTAAAGAGGTGGTGGGGAATCAACTCTGGCTGACATTTACATTTTMTTTTTCATACTAAAAGAGGAATTAGGGGTTTTTTTCTCTTTTTCATGATACCAACACAAATAAGGGGGAAAGAGTGGCTGGAAGCCTCTGTGGGAGCAATCTCTGTGATAATTACAAGGATTCTGTGGCACCAAGGGTGAAGTACACTGACCTGTAAATTCATGTACTATATTCCACTTTTMTTTACTATCAACCCTGTAACGGCAAAATTGAGTACCAGATAATAAAGCAAATAAATTCAATGTTCATTTGAAAATTGGCATCTTTCAACATTGGATTTAGGACCCATGGCTGAAAATAAAAAAGTATTACGATCAGTTTAACTATGCTGTGAGATATTAGGGACATTTCTTAAAATCTCCAGGAGCTTTGGCTTGCCTTAAAAAAAAAAAATGATATGATATTTGAAAACATTATAAATGGTCCACTCTCAGTGATAAATATTCCTAAATTTGGTAGACAAAAAGATATAGAAACCAGAGTTTTATGATAAAAGTTCTGATTCTACAGCAGCCTAAATAAAAATGCTCAGGTTCATAATTATTTCAGAGAACTGCTGGATAGAAAGAGATTAATCACCTGAAACAAATATTGCCATGATCTGATSTCAGGGGCTGACACCTCTGCTGTTCAGTACTTGGAGTACCTGGAGAACAACTCAGTGCAGGCAAATTAAAGAGGAGAAACTCAGGGAGGAAATCCTGAACCCAGGCAGAACTGAAGAAATCTGCACAGAGCTGATCCTGCAGGCTCTCAGTACAAGCCTCCTGTGCCTAAAGCCAGGTAATTCTGTAAAACAATGCTGTATTTATCTAAAATTAAGATTAAAGCTGAACACTGCCTTCAGCTCTGACAGAGGAACGTTGCTGTCTCATTTTAAACACCCAGCTTGGGGAGCTGGAACAAAACCACCCTCAGAACTGCCTGTTTGGAGGGGCTGAATAATTGAAGAGCAGAGCAAAAAGCTGAAAAGATCCTGCTTTTTGCTCAGTAACTACAGCAAGTTTGCTCTTTCCAGTATTTTATGAGATTTATGAACTCTTCAAAATGGGATACTCGCTCATTTAAAGTAATTTTACAAACTCTGTTCTGAGCTATTACAAAATGTGCTCAGAGCTTGCAGCACAGCTTCCCATTCTGCTCTCCCACTGCAAGCACTGTGCTGAAAGGAAAACAGAGGAAGAGACCTTTTATTTCCTCTTAGCAGCCTGWAAAGGGCTGGTTTTCAGCTGATCACAAAGATATCTTTAATATTTTCTAAAATATATTTTAAAAAAATCTTTAGTTTGAGAGCTCAAAAAGAGAAATTTGTGTATAAACTCTGTTATTACAAGAATAAGACATCTTTAGGATAGAGAGGGTTTTGTCAGATGTTTCCTGGCAAATCTCCCTTGGATGAAGACTGTGCAGGCACAAACACAGATTTATTGGAAATCATTGGCTCCATCTTGTTTCTTTTGAAGTGAACTGAAGCTCTCCTATTYTCTTGAATAATAGCACAGTCAGTTTCTCAGCTCAGACTCTTGTCCTAAATACATTTATGTGGCACTCTGCATGTAAGAGCAAATACAGAAAAGAAACAAAACAAACCCCAAGCCACAGAACTACCTTCATTTCCATCATAAATCAGTTTGTCTTTGCTAAGGTGGAGTTATTGAGCAGAGGCAAATAAAATACAGAGTATGTATTTTATTTTTACCTAACATTTGAACAGATTAAAGAGAAAAAAAAAGAAAGAGGATCAGATTGACTTGGCTCAAATTGACTTTCCATCTTTTATTAGCTTCTCTTTTTGCTCAGAGACAAAATTTGGAATTACTGAAGTGCAATTAGGCTCTTTCAACCTCCAGTTTTCTAATACTAACATCCAGTTTTCAGTAATAAACATTTTCAAGAATAAAGGTCCATGGTGGCAAGGCAGATCTGGGGAAGAGGGGCTGGAATTTGGGATGAGGGGACCCTGCAGCCTGTGCAGAAGGGTCTCAAAGCCCCAGGCTGAGCTGCACTGGTGCTCCTGAACCCATGGAGAAGGTCCCAGGTGAGGCTGGGCAGGGCCACTGACATCTCATGGTGCCCTCAGGTCCTGCCAGCCACAGCTGTGCTTTCATTTTCCAAGCAGCAGCTGAAGCAGATAGTAAATTTTCCCTGGGGGGGGAAAAAGAAAAAAAAAAAAAAAAAGAAGTAGTGGAAGGTTTCAAAAGAAATGTCTTACTTGCCAAAGCCTTACAAGGTGCACTCCAGAGGGTTCTGGTAGCTGGTTTTCATGGCCCTGGGTCATGCAAGAGAGCTCTGTTCTTGCAGCAATCCTACCCAAGGCCAATCTGGGAGTGCTGTCAAAATGGGAAGAACAGAAGCATTTCTAGATACGACTTTTAAAAGGAATTGATCCTGAGAAATTCCTGCTGACCATTTTCTGGCAGCTTGGAGCCTTCATCTTTCATCACCACTCTCCCCCTGGGCTAACATCTCTATCTCAGGCTTCTTGAAATTTCTGAATCAGGAACTGAGCTGGTCCATWAGGCTTTCATTGAATAGAAAAGACTAACTAGAMTAATTTTAGCACAATTTTAGGGCTTATGTCAACCAAAGCTGCATCAGATTGTGATGAAATTTATTCCAGAATCATACACTGAACAAACACAGCAGATTTAAGATCATTATTAAATATATAGAAGGAAAAGTTCATTTTCTAGCTCTCTTTTGTTAAAAAGAATAGTCTGTCCACCTCTTTTTATGAAGCATGGCTAAAAACGTTTTATTTTAGTTTTCAAAGTGGAAAAAGTTGTACTTGTCTAATGGATCCCTATTTGAAACTGCAGAATTGCCATAAAAATATTTCTGTATTTGCATATAGAAATATCACCATGATTTTTGGTGGAAGTTCTCACCTCCCCCTCTGTCTCCAAAGAYATTATCCTGGGAATCTGACACAGGCAGAGGCTCTCTGGCAGCCCCTTTCCTGGGGAGATGAAGGAGAAGGACTGACCAGCCAACTTTGAAGGCTTTTTATTCAGCTGAAAATTAAGTTCTTAAGGTGGGAAGGGATTTTCTGAAGCTTAATTCATTGCTAATGAGATTAAAATGTTAGGGTTTTTTTTTAAATCTTTTTAATATATTTTAATGCTTCTAAGTCATGTTTTCCCTCCCTTAAGGGTATAATAGTTTATCCTATGACCCTCAGTTCCCTAGGACTATACTGATCACGGTGKTTTTTTATATTTTGTCCCCTTCCTTGGGAATCTCTAACACATTGTTCTAAAATGTGTAATTAGGCAGYACTCTCTTTTTGTCTCTTCACTGCCAAAGAGGGCTTGATTGTCTCCTCAATTCTTATTTCTAACACTGAGAATCACAATTCCCTGTGCTTTTAAGGACAATTTCTGCTCAATTCTAACCTCACTGCCATCATGACCTGTGTGTTTTGCTGGTTTAATGTCTAAAGGAGGCCAATCCTTAATGTCCAGAGGAATTTTACCTTTCTAAGCCTGAGCTGGGAGCAGGATGGAGATGTTTAACTTCATTCACAAAAGCTCCTGACACGCTTGAGAGTACACTCYTTGGGCTCATGATGATTTTTTTGCCACAGGGCTTTAAGAACAGGCCAGGCTCAGGTCTGTGACCTCAAMATTGCAGAACCAAATTTGTGTTGTTTCCTGCAGTGGTTTCAGAGCAAAACTGCAGCAGGGCTGTGGTCCCTGAAGGTATCAGCAGCTTTCCAGGAGCCACAGCCTCCTCAGGACGTGGGGCAGCTGCCCAGGAACTCAGAWTTGTTCCCTGCTGTGCACCAAGCCACACTTGCATCACTTGTAGTCACACATGAATGATTTATTTCAGACTTGTGCAAGCTGGGTGTTCCACAAACCCAGCACACCCCAGCAGGAAAATGGGAGCCACAGGGGAGAGGGATCCAGGGGACAGTGCAAGGTCATAAACTGGCACAGGGGAGATTCAAATTAGGTATTTGAGAAGAATTTATTAATTGGTTGGGGGGTCAGGCTGCCCAGGGAGGTGTGGAGTCACCAGCCCTGGAGATGTTTAGGTGTCTGTGTGTGGCATTTGTTGCTGTGGTTTAGGGGTTACATTGGCAGCGCTGGATGAACACTTGGACTGGATGATCCTAAAGGTCTCTTCCAATCTTGGTGATTCACGGAATCAACAGAATCAATTCGGTTGGAAAGGACCTCTGAGGTTATCAAGTTCAACTTATGACCGAACACCAACTTCTCGACCAGGGAAGTGTCTCCACCGGCTCCCTGGGCAGCCCAGTGTCTAACCACCCTTTAGGTGAGGAAATTCCTGGTAACGTGCAACCTGACCCTCCCCTGGCACAGCCTGGCACTGTGTCCGATCTGACTCTACGTTCCAAAGTGCAGCGCGGTGAATTCCGAGGGCAGGGCGGTGCCGGGGGATCCCCGGGCCGTGAGGCCCCAGCCCGTGACCTCTGATCGCCACACTCAACATGGCGGCCGACACACCCCTCACACACCCCCGGCCCCGCCACGCTCTCCTCACTTCCCATTGGCGGGAAGCGCTGTCACTCTTCAAGCTCAGCCAATCAGCGCGCTCGGAGCGGCGGGCGGGCGGTGCCGCGGCCTGCGGCGGTGCGCGGGATGAGGCGGCTGTGGCCGCTGCTCTGGGCCGCGCGGGGCCCGCGCCGCCTCTCGTCGGGCGCTTCCCCGGCCATGGAGGAGCTGCTGCGCCGCTCGGTGCCGCCGCTGCCGCCCTACGAGACCAAGGAGAAGGCGCCGCCGCCCGCCGAGCTGCGCGGCGCGGAGTTCGTGCGCTTCTACCGCGCGCTGCAGCCCGGGCCGCCCCGCGCCGAGCTCCTGACSCGCCTGGCCCGCGACTTCGGCGTGGAGCACGGGCGGGTGGCCGAGGCCGCCGCCAAAGTGCTGCAGGCCCGAGAGCAGCGCAGGGAGCCCGGGGCGCTGCTGCAGGCCGAGGACCGGCTCCGCTACTACCTGAACCCCCAGTACCGAGGGCTCTTCCAGCAGCTGGGCCGCCTGGAGGGCGGGCTGCGCTTCCTCGTGGAGCTCAGGGCCGACCTGATGGAGGGGCTGGCGAGCAAGGCCGTGGATGGGCCCCACGTCAAGGTGAGGGCTGGGTTGGGTGGCTCTGAGGGAATTCGGGGGATGTGGTGTGGGGCTTCCTGCTCGTGGTGCTGCTCCTGGAGCTGCTTTAGGCTGGGAAGCAGTGCCGGGAAGCCAGGTCACTGTTTGGGGTTTGACGGGTTCCTCGGTTGGGGAAGGACATTGGAATGCTGGAGTGGGTTCGGGAAGGACATTGCAGCGGGTGCAGGGAGGACACTGGAGTGGATGCAGGATGGACATTGCTGGGGTGGGTTCAGGGAAGGACATTGGAGTGGGTTCAGGAAGGACATTGGAGTGGGTGCAGGATGGACATTGGAGTGGGTGCAGGGAGGACATTGGAGTGGGTGCAGGATGGACATTGCTGGGGTGGGTTCAGGGAAGGACATTGGAGTGGGTTCAGGAAGGACATTGGAGTGGGTTCAGGAAGGACATTGGAGTGGGTGCAGGATGGACACTGGAATGGGTGCAGGGAGGACATTGGAGTGGGTGCAGGATGGACATTGCTGGGGTGGGTTTAGGGAAGGACATTGGAGTGGGTTTGGGGGAGGACATTGGAGTGGGTTTGGGGGAGGACATTGCTGGGGTGGGTTCAGGAAGGACACTGGAGTGGGTTCAGGATGGACAGTGCTGGAGTGGGTTTCTGGCGGGAGGTACATTGCTGAGAGTGGGTGAGGATGGACATTGCTGGGGTGGGTTTAGGGAAGGACATTGGAGTGGGTGCAGGATGGACATTGCTGGGGTGGGTTTAGGGAAGGACATTGGTGTGGGTTTGGAGGAGGGCATTGCTGGGATGGGTTCAGGAAGGACATTGGAGTGGGTTCGGGGATGGGAAGGGTCTAGAGGCCACGTCTGATGAAGAGCGGCTGAGGGAGCTGGGAAGGGGCTCAGCCTGGAGAAAAGGAGGCTCGGGGGGAACCTCTGGCTCTGCACAGCTCCTGCCAGGAGGGGACAGCTAAGGGGAGTTGGGATTTCTCCCAGGGAACAGGGAGAGGAGGAGAGGGAACGGCCTCAGGCTGGGCCAGGGCAGGCTCAGCTTAGACATAAATAAGAATTTCTTCATATAAAGGGAAAATAAACATTGGAACAGAGCAGAGAGGTGGTGGAGTCCCCATCCTTGGAGATGTTCAAGAAAGCACTGCTGGTGGCACTTAGTGCCATGGGCTGGTTGGCAGGGTGCTGATGGTCAAAGGCTGGACTCGATGGACTTTTCCAGCAGAAATGATTCCGTGGTTCTCTGGAGGGACACGACTGTTCCCAGGCCATGGCAGCAGTGGGAGCTGCCTGTGCTGACGCTCAGGAAGGAGGTGGCCCCTGCTATGAAGCAAYAGAGTGGCACTGGGAAGTGCTGGCACACAAAACATTGTTTTAAAAGTTAATTTACAGCAGAGCCGGGCTTGATTATTTTTCATGWTGCTGTTTCAGTTTTTGTCCTCTCTCTCTTATGTTCTTTTCATGTGTTCTGTTCCTTCTTTTCACCACAGGACACTGATTTTCCACTGTCCTTATAAGCAGTTGAATTTCTGATGAGCTTTTGCAATCCACAGAGTGAAATTTACTGAAAATCTGTTTCGTGGGTGCAGCTCTTCCTGCTTCTGTTCAGAGCCCTCTCACCTGCAACATTTTACTTTTCCTGTGCCAGCAKTTTCCTCTTGAGATTTGTTACATTTTGCTTGCTTACTTCACTTTGCTTWTTTCAGCCCTTGAAATACAGCTCTGGTGAAAAATTGACAACATTATGATCTCAGGCAGCAAATCATCCAACAATTACTTTTAAAACATTCTTCATCTTTCCATAGGATTTAGAAAAAGTCAGTGAAAAGTTCAAGTTGCTGGCAAAAGATAATGAAAAAGAGAGCAATTTTGTCAAATTGCTTTATCCATAAATCTCCTTCCATAATTAAGCAGTGATTGGAGTGTATTTGTAATCTTGGCCTTGTGTTGATCTACTGGAAAAATAAAGAAGCACCATCGTTGTTAAAAGCTTGTCCATAAAAAAGTGTTTGGTGTTTGCCAATCAAAAGTCCTGTGCAGCCATTTCATTAGTGCAGAGTTGATTTCAATTCTAACATAAAGACAAATGTGCAACAAGAGTTTTATCACCTCTGTATATTTGTGTCTGCACTGACAAGGAAATRTGGGAATAAAATTAAATGGATCTCCTTGATGCTGGTGGAGAATTACAGAATGCATTTTGTGGCCTCCTGGGATTTTGGTTTTGCTCAAAATGTCCAAAATATTTCTCAGTCASTCCTTAGTTTTTACTTTGTAATTTGAAAGACCCATTAAAACTGGGATTGCCCATTGCTGTGTTGTAAATATGAAATATTTTTCTATTTTCTCAGCACTATCAGCATAAAAGCAGCTCAGACTGCTCAGATATTGGGTAACGAATGATGAATGATTTCTATTTTGTGTTTGTTCAACAGATTGCAGTAAAATATCATCTTTAAGTGATTAAGTCACTTGAAAGTGCTTGAGCAYAATTTACTCATTGTCCAAATGAGCAGAAATGGGGGGAGAAAAAAGAAATTATTTTAATTTTAAGATGTCCAGTAATATAAACCACAAGAGCCAGGAGAGTTTTCAGCAGTGCCATTATCACTGCAGTAATTACTAATTACTATTAGCAATAACAAAGCAGAAACCAGTCCCCTTTAATTGGTGTCACTACTGAATCCTGTTTTGCTGGTGGGGATTTTCTTCCAGTATCTCACCAGGGATGTTCTCTATGTAAATTCTGAAGGAATTTATAGGGAAAAAATAGAAAAAAACAACAGAAAWAAAATCCCTGAAACCCCACCCAAAACAAACCAAACCAAACCAACCCCCCCAGCACAAACACCTTCAAATACTTGGAAATATCAGAGTAGATCTGTAAGTSCAAAATTAAATAAATCAAGCTGAAAACTTCAAACTTTCCAAAAACATGGGAAAACTCAACTCCTGTGAGGGGTATTTTATTTAGTGGTTTGAGAGAGAAAGTGAAATAGTTCTCTCATCAAAGAAGTATTTCTTCTTAATAAAAAATCAGTAATTGGAGGTTTTCATAAGAGTTTTCTCATTTGTTGCCCAAGAAATAGGTACTTGATGTGAAGATTAAAAAGGCTGTAATTTGCTGTCTCRTAGCAAGAACATGGAACAAGTTAAAAAAAAATAACCACAATTTATTAGACTTGGCTAGCAGAAATTGAAGTATAGCTGSTAATTTGGAATACTAATCTGAGTATGTCTTATTGCTCAAATTTARGACTGGGATGCTGAATAATGAATGTGTTTGCTTTTCTTTTTAATGAAGTGTTGCAGATGTAATTTTTATGGCTAAAAAGGCCTCTGAAATGAAAATAAGAATTTACATACCAGTAAATTTAAAAAAAAGAGAACCTGCCACTAAATCTGCAAAATAAGAGACCCAAACTTGAGCCTGGCCTTGTTGGAGTGAAGCTTTTTGGAAATGTTCTGTGCATTKAGATGTTAAACACAAATCAGAATCTTGTTTAGATGACCTGAGTTAAACACAGTTTTGGATAGTGAAAACTTTGATGTSTTTCTGCACTGAAAGTTTTGTCAGCCCAGAATCCTGGAATCCTGGAAGGGTTTGGGTTGGAAAGGACCTCAGAGCCCATCCAGTGCCAGCYCTGCCCTGGGCAGGGCCCCCTCCCACTGTCCMRGG
>NDFG01000372.1:249403-318407 GCA_002167245.1 Sporophila hypoxantha
AGCTGGCTYGGACTTGCTGGTCAGTCACAAGATTTTATTATTATTCCTTTCTATTGTTTTCCATTCAAGCCTTCTGATGAAATCCTTTCTTCTATTCTTTTAGTATAGTTTTAATATAMTATATATCATCAAATAATAAATCAGCCTTCTGAAACATGGAGTSAGATCCTCAYCTCTTCYCTYRTCCTGGGACCCCTGTGAACACCACCACACCCACCCTCTGAGGGAGCAATTTATTCCTCACATCCCCTCTAAACCTGCTCTCTTTCAGTCTGAAGCCATCCCTGTGTCCTGCTCTGGAGGCCCAGCTGGGCTTGGGCTCTGTGCTGGTGGCAGGTCCCTTCCCCTGGAGCCATTCAAATTCCTGCACAGTGCCCTGTTGTTGTAGAAAACTTCATTATTCACAACTGACAGGCTCTTTGACTTGTAATTCCCCATAAACAATATTTCTTCCTCCCCAAATCATAACTGAAAGCACATGTGCAATATTTCTTCTCCCCCAAATCATTACTGAGAGCACATGTGCTCCACCTTCTTTGCTTACAGCTGCGTTGCTTTTGTCCAGCTGCACCCTGCAGCAGCTCTGGGATGAAAACAGCCATTGGCATCCCTTGCTGAACCTTCAGAGGAGCAGAACTCCTGACTCAGTGCTTCCCACTGTTCATTTTCCCTGCAGGATGAGTGTGCTGAGCTCCTCCTGAGCCTGGTGACTGCAGGAGATGCAGRGCAGAGTGTGGAAATGCTGCCAGCAGGAAATACTCCTGCTCTGCTGCTGCACTGCAGCTGAACTGCTGCTCAAAATGCACAYGGATGGCAAGAGAGCCTGAGGAATCTGTTCCTTTGCACCCAGATCTCACAACTCCAGCTCGTTTTTCTGGTTTACAGTGTGCCCCTACAAAAGAAAACAAACCAAACAATCCTGCAGTGCCTGGAGACTTCCACTACACTGTGGGATATCTGACCAAAGTGATTTATGGTTATTATCTAAAAACTTCAGAGCTGTGCAGAAAGAAGGATTCACAAGGGAGGTACCATAAACAAACCCATCAGAATATATTTGTTTAGARAAAAGGTATTGAAGAAGAATTATCATGGAGGACAGGATTGTTTTATGTAGATGAATGGCTGTTTCTTCTGGGTTTGAATTTTTTTTTTCTAGTGTGTTAAGGAATAAACCTGTCCTTTTATTTAGTCTTGGAATACTTGTAGCAGTTACTTTGGCCAGCAGAAACCTGCTTTGATGTTTGTCTTTTGACAAGTGCCTCTACAACTTTCATCTTGATTAGGTTATAATAGGAAATATTTCTGCTTTTTAGGACAGTCCTGAGACTACATCTGAATTAAGGAAAAAATTTTTTAGGTTTTCTTATTAGATTTGTATTTTTTTTTCCAGTGATTTTTCTTTAATGTAGCAAGCTACAGTACATTGGAGCTTAATTTTTATCTCTTCTATGTGAAGCAGTAGCTATTTAATAAAAGTTTGAATGGAAGATGAGTTTTTATTTTGAAGGGAATGGTTATTAAGTTAGTTTCAGGTAAGCCCAGGTTTCTGATCAGGCTGTTGGTAAGCTGGTATCATGCTGTGTCTTGTGTACAAGGCAAATGGAAGAAAGCAGAACAAGCTCTGGAATCTCTTTTAGGGATATTCATGCTGTGCTGAGTTCAAGAATACTTGTTAAATTCAAATAAATTTAGACAGGAAATCTTTAATAATACAGGCAGCAGGAAACTGGTAGGGAATATAAAAATCACTATTACAGTGAATCACTGTTACAGTGAAAGGCTTTGACATTGCTGTTGGGTTTCATCTCATACTGTTCCAAAGCTGGTTTGATTCYCCAGTTCTGTTGTCTTATGCTGCTGGGTTTTATTTTTCTTGCTCAAATATTTTCATGTTTTTAGACAAGAAAAATTCTGTCTGCATCCTATTGAAAGATATTTCCATGGTATTGAAATCTGAGCTACTGTGAGACTGCAAATCTGCTCAAAACCTTCTACCCATTGTCTGCTTTTTGTCCACAATATTTTTCCTGATCTCCCCTGTCCCTGCTTGCACTACAGACAATCCCTTCAAGGATTTTCCTGGTTCAGTCCTGRACTATTTTGTGGTTCATCTTCTAAAGCAGATCCATAAAGTTTCTTCTTATAGCTCCCAGTGTTGTAGTTGAGTCAATCAAGTTATCTTCACTAACATTTCCAGTGTCACTTTCTTATTCAGCAGCTCCTTCCTTCTTGTTCTGTGTGCAGGAAATAAATGGAGTTCTCAAGCATGCTCTTCAGCTCATCCATCTTTGTTCTGTGCAGGAAATGGAGTTCTCAAGAACAGCTCTCAGCTCAATTCCTTTTTCTGTGCAGGAAATGAGTGAATCTCAAGAACATGCTCTCAGTTTCCTTCCTTCTTTTTTCTGGTGCAGGAAATGATTTCTCAAGAACATGCTCTCAGCTCATTCCTTTTTCGGTGCAGGAAATGAATGGAGTTCTCAAGAACATGCTCTCAGAGTGGTTCTGCACAGGATTCCTCAACCTGGAGCGGGTCACGTGGCAGTCACCCTGTGAAGTGCTCCAGAAAATTAGTGAGTAAGTGCTAAGGGCTGGGAGGAGTCCTTGATGAGGAGTGATGATGACATCTGGATCAGAAGTTCCCTGTTTTCAAGACTCTGCTTTTCTGAGTGAAGGCAAAGTATAATTATGAAAAATTTGCAATTAATGTGCTGAGAGCCCAATTTAAAAATGATTGAGATAAAGAGTAAAGGGATAATTTGTTTCATAATTTGATCCTGTAGCTCTCACACTGCACTGGTAGAATGCTGTTTTCTCCAAGTTTCTCAGTTACTTCTTCCCACATTCCCAAGGTGCTGCAGTGTTTTGGCTGGAGCTGGTGAGCTGCACTGCATCACCTACATGTGAAGAGAGCACCTTGGTTTTTATACAGTGTGCTCTACAACATTGATTTCTGAATCTGTAACATATTTCTGAACCTACAACATTGATTTCTGAATCTGTAACATTGATTCTGAACCTACAACACAATTGATTTTCTGACTCGTAACATTGATTTCTGAACCTACAACATTGATTTCTGAACCTACAACATTGATTTCTGAATCTGTAACATTGATTTCTGAATCTATGACATTGATTTCTGAACCTTCAACATTGATTTCTGAACCTACAACATTGATTCCTGAATCTGTAACTGATTTATGAATCTACAACTTTGATTTGTGAGTCTACAACACTGATTTCTGAACTTCTGTCAAATAGTCAAAGTTGTGAAGAAGTTAAAAATTACTACATTATGTGGTGGGCCACCTTATTGTATCAAATCTTGAAGAAAAAATAATCTCTAGAATGTTCTGAAAGTACGTTAGGTAAATGTTGATGAGACAAAGAGAACTCGTACAAGCTGAATATTCCAAATAAAAATAATTAGTAATATTTAATTACTCTTTGAGGTAATTTGGCCAACACACCAGTGAGTGGGTGTGCAATATTCCTTTACAAWCCACTTTGGCAGAGCTTGCTGACAATTTTACGTTATTCACAGATTGATTCTTGTTTTTTGATTGGAAAGTTTTRTCACTGACATCAGAGGGAAAAGCACTGAGCTTGTAGGGCAGCTGACCTCTATTTTAAATGAAATACTGATAAGTTTTAAATGAAATAATAATAACAGTAACAATTATAATAACAATGATAATAATGATAATAACGATGATGATAAATTAATGATAATAGTAATTTTATTTTTAAATTTTCTCCTTGAGCTCTGAAGCTGTGCACCCTGTCAGAAACTGGGTTGATATGAAGAGGCGAGTTGGGGCCTACAGAAGGTGCTACTTCTTCTCTCACTGTGCCATCCCAGGAGAGCCACTGATTGTCCTGCACGTGGCACTCACCAGTGACATCTCCAGCAGCATCCAGGTACAGCCCCTGAGGCATTTMGTGCACAGCAAAGTGCTCAAATTGCAGGGTGCTTGTTTCAAAATCCACAGTTCCCTATMATTTGGTAATATTTGCTTTTGTTTCATCTTTTAAGAGATGAGAGAATTAGCTCATAAAATGTACAGGGATATTTTGTCTGTCTTGTGTATTATTTAAATWGAAATTTGGAGGGTTTGCTCAAGAGCAAGAAGAATAATAAAAGATAAGAAATATATAGAGARAATGAGACTAAAATTTCAAAGTGGTTGCAATTAGTTCTGAAAACTTTAAACCATATTACAGTTTTTCTCTGCACTTACTAATGAATAAGCAGCTCTTCCTAGTTTTTTATCAGATTTTTATTGTTAATGAATAAAACAGTRGGGAAAAGTGTTAATGCCTTTAAAAGTTAAAAAGAAAAACCTCTCCATAATGCTGATAATAACTATTATTAACATTTTTTTATTTTTATTCCTACTTTCCCAGTCCATAGTGAAAGAAGTGCCACCTCTAGAGACAGAAGATACAGAGAAAATCACAACAGCAATTTTCTACTCCATCAGTTTGACTCAGCAGGGCCTGCAGGGGGTGGAACTTGGGACTCACCTCATCAAAAGAGTTGTCAAGGAGCTGCAGGTGGGTGTGCCAGGGGGCTCAGGGTCTCTGCCCAGCATGGTTTRGTTCCCAGTTCATGTCACTGCTCAGCCCAGGAGCTGCTGGGGCTTCCCCTGCATTGGAACTTCCTCCCTGAGCAGCCTTTGGAGATGTGGAGAGCTGGAGGAGCATTTCCTGAAGGGCATTTCCTGGAAGGGCATTTCCTGCTCTTGCTTGATGTCTGCCAGATGTAGGTTCTGTTCCTGACATGGTCATTGTGAATTCCTTGTGTGGTTCCTGAAGTTAAATGAGAACATTTCTGTTGGAGGTGGCTTGGACAGAGCTGTGTTCTGCTCTGATACAATCCAGTTGCCTCTCAGTTGAGAGAGAAGAGCCTGAGCAAGATATTCTCTCTTCAAAGTACCTGACAGTGCCTTTTCCAAAATCTTACAGCTGCTCCAGGAACAGAAACACTTCTTATTTATTAATTGGTTCATTGCTTTGTTTGTTATATTGAATTGCCACTGGTTATTTATGCAGTGTGCAGGCATGCCCTGAATACATCTATTGAGAAAAATAAAAAGGAGAGAGATTTCTTTGCCCTRGTATGTCTTGCAATATAGTAAAGAAAATGTCTTAAAAGTCTAAAGAATCTTTTACTCTCTGGCAGTCAGTTCTGTTAATTTAGATAAAATCACTGCAGGCTAAGGGATTATTGTTAATTGCTTCAGTACTTGGAGAACCTTCTTCCAGCAACTGAAGAAAGGAATGAAAATTCATGTACAGAGTGGTGTGAGAGAGCCAGTCACACTCCTGCACTGAGCACATTATTTTATTTAATAGTCTTTACTACTTAAATTGCTGACAAATCTGCCACTTAARAGTAATGATCACTACTTGTGTTTATATTCATTGTTTCACATCTGGATTAGTAACCATGTCTAGAAAACTGTCTGTGATTTAGAACTTCAGTTTGACTTACAGAAACAACTTAAAATTGGATGCCTCAAACTTCTACTCCCAGAAAGTGATAGATTATTTAATTGCTGAATCATAGCTGGCTGCCCTGAAGTAGAATTGGTTTTTTGGGGTTTTTTGGGGTTTTTTTTATATTTTATTTTTAATGGATATTTTGGCTGACTTTTGTTGCATCTTGCTTTTGGAATGTTTTTGAGATTAATTGTTGAAAATGCAGTAGTCCAGGTATAATTAGGCCATGCCATCTGTCTGATCTTGACTGAGGGGAAATTGGAATAAATTCATGCAGTTATCTGCTTTCACATCTGAAAAATAATGTCTGGATAATTGAGTTGCTATTATAAAATAACCCTATTGACATTGTATCTGTCCATCACTAATTGCTTGCAACACCAGCAAAGTTGTGAGTTCCAAAGGCAAACAGACACATCATGCTTAGATAACCTAATGCAGCTTGCAAAATTCAGTGTGTCCAACAGAAGAGTGTGTTTTGTATTTCTACTTATGGCAAAGTTTTTCCATGTCAGTGTTTGAAACCCAGCCCCTCTTCAGTGTTTATCAAAGGAAACCCTTTGCTGAGATGCCTTTAAATACATTTTAATCATAAAATTAATTCCTCAGTCTTAAATAACTTGAAAGYTTGAGTGCTTTTCCTGCAATGCCAAAGGTGGAGATCTTCCTCCCYACTCAAATTTCCTACACTGCCTAAAGGTGTTGTGGAAAACGTGCTGGTAGGAAATTGTTGTGTGACAAACTGGACATGGACTGAGGTTTTTGTGTGTACTCTGTGTGCAGATTAAAGGTACAACAACCTCTGTGCATTGCCCTACACCATTCCTGTTTGGAAGGGAGCCACTCTAGAGCTAAAGAAGATAGAGAGGATAATCCAGGAATATTTATCCATTGGGGATGTGGCTCTCTAATATTTTTTTCTTCACTGTTTGATGTTCATATTTTTCTCTCTCCTGTTCTTCCCACTCCTTCACACTTTCTCCACCTTCATTCCAAAGTGTTGTCCTTGAGTTTGTCATGAATGGTGCAAGAACCATCTCCCACTGCTKGTTTTACATCTGTGAAGTGACCTTAAACCATTTTCCTGTCGTTCCCACAGTGGTCTGATGCTCTTCTACAAGGTCTCCTCATTCAGCTTCAGCTGCAAACGTTGTGCCTCCCATCCCATGGGACCTCACCCCTCAGAGGAGAGAAGCTCTCTGTATTTCAGCTTCAAAACACTTCCACTGTGGAATTTCTACAAAGTCAGGGTTGTCCAGGCCAAAGGCAGGGCATGCAGTGAGTAAATACTCTTGGCAGCCTGTTTTGCCTGGCTCCCAAAATTCTGGAAGTCCTTTTTCTGTGGATTAATTGCACACATGTGCTCTCTTTCTCTCTGCTCAGGTGCAGCAAAGGACTTGCCAAGTTGTCTCTATTCAGGTTGGACATAATTCTTGGGAGCAGAATTGCAGTCACTTCAGGAGGGACAAATGGTGCACAGGAGTGCTGAGTGGACTTGGTGACAGCAGCTGAAACAATCCAGCTTCAGCAAAAAAGTCCTGGGTCAAAAATTATATCTCATTAAGCCAGTGTCCAGCAGCCTGTGTAAAAATAGATGGGTGAGGTCTCTGATAGGAGGAGGATTTTTTATATCACCTTTGCTTGGGTTTGCAATAAACAAATCTKTTTTTTAAGTGCTGCTAAATCACCAAGTGTTCCAGGTTACAAAAGTTGATACTCTCTTTAATTTAACTGGTAATAAAATGCATTGGGAAAAGGAGACATTTGAAAGGGTTGAAGATTTTGTTTTTCATTTTATTCAAATTGATGATTGAGAAATTTTTATAACTTGCCATTTGAGCTAACTTTTGTGGACATCTGTTTGATCTGCASAATTCTGTTTCAGTTGTGTTGTCCCAAGGTGCTGCAGGCTCTTAAAACTTCTTTTATCCTCCAGTAAAAATCCTTTACCTGACTTCTACCTTAGTGTAACCTGCTCTGACACTTCTACTTGTAAGTGCCACTGTAACCTCCAGACTGAAATCCCAGCTGTCAGTCTTCATGAGGAGAACTCCAAATTGGGCCTGTCATGAATGTGTATCATTAGGTCAGGAAAAGACAGGGACAAAGTTAGGAGTGTGCTGAGAACCCCTCTGCATCAAAGCCTTCATCTGACAGGATTTCAAAAAACTCTACTGAAACCTTGATCTAAACTAGAAAATGRTGGCTGTAAATCCAGTTAGTACCATATTCTTTAATATCTCATTAATACACAATTAGAATAGAATTTAATTTTTTAGAAATTTGCCTGAACTGGTCACTGCTAAGCATGATCATGTGTGTGGCAGCACTTCTCACCTTCAAAAGATGCCAAGCACTGATTCCCTCCTGCAAGCATTCCTTGAAAATGGGATTTTCCTGGGATTGGTGGGAAAACTGGTGGGGATTTCACACCCCAGTGCTGAGCACTGTTAGTTTGAGGCACTGTGTACAAATGGACAGCTGCTTTTGAGTCTCACTAATTTAAGCAGATGGAGGATGGATGAAGCTGAGGCACAAAATGGGGTCCTCAGTTTCCCTTATGTGCACAGTTTGCAGTTGGAATCCTTAACTTTCACCTGGACATGAAGATTTGGCATTTGCCCCAGGAATTGTTCTGTATATTGGGTAAARGTGGATGGGGGATATTCTGGAGATCAGAACTGGACCTGGTGTCACCTACAAGGGGCATCCTGGGAGAAACTGTGCTGCTCTCAGGAGCAGATTATTCAGTTTTTGGCAGTTYCTTGACAAAAGTTTGCCACCCAGATAATATGGAAGGGGTTTGTGTACAGGCTTCTGTTGTTTCTGAGCATATCCTGTTGGGATTATTTTGGGATGAATTCATTAGGCCACTGATACCACTTTGATCCCAGTTGTCCCTGTACAAATCTGGGAATAGGCTGTGTAGGCATTCTGTGCACTCTCTTGTTTATATTAATGTATAGAAAGCAGGCAGCAGGCAACAAAAATGATCTCTTGTATTTCTGAAATTGAAGCTTGTGTTGTTCTCAGAAATGAATTGGATTTTGAAACTATTKCAGACAACTACAAAAAAGCAAACAAACCCCAAATGGAGTGCAGGCAGATCATTTCTAGCAAGTGATAGGTGCTGGTGAATGAGGTGGATGGATTTCTCATTAGCCAGACATTTAATTCCCAGTGTGTTTATAGGCACTCTGAGCAGTCTGTGGCTCTGCAGAAGGTGCATCATGGCAATTCAGTCAGCAGATGACAGACACAGATAACTGTGCTGAAGCCTTTGAGAAAACTGCTTAGAATTTTATAGCCTGTGGCATTTGAGGGAGAAAACTGATAGCTGCTGTGTGACTCAATGGAATGCTCAACAATTGGTGGCAGATTTTAGCTTTCTGCTTGGGCTGTTGATAATTGCTACCTTAATTTGATCTAGGTGACCTGGGGAGATCATAATTTCCAAAACAGGCTTTGATTTCATTGATGAAAAATGTGACCTTGGACTGCAGCTTTCAGAGTGCAAGACAGTTTCAGATGAGATAGGGATAATGGGAGAAATCTGTGCTCTTCTGCAAGGAAAGGAAAAAGAAAACAACAACAAAAAGCAACAATCAGACACAGAAATCTACCCCGAACCAAAACTAGCAGCTGTTTCTTAATGGTGTGTGGGTTTCTGACAGGAAAGTAAACATTAATGGATCTCCACCAATAGCCTTAGAACCAGCACATCAATTTAGCAAAACATAAATATGCCCACTCCAATGCATTTATTTATTTTTCCACGAGAAATAGATGCCTCAGATAAGCTTCTGAATAAAGCTTTAATCAGATATGTAGTAGYTGGTGCTGTCACTTCAAAATGGGGTCACTTCCCCATGTCTTATCTGTCCTGAGAAGTAAAAAACCCACAATTTCCCATTTGGTGTTTTTAATAGAGTAAGAGCTCCCAACCTGTGGAGTGTTTGGGGCTGTCTGGGTGAGCAGGTCACTCCTGAAGGGGAGGATGAACAAGGAGCAGCCAATGTCCCAGGAATCCCTGCCATTGTTTCATKAGGAACTTGGCAGAGGTTGTTATTAGCACACTGAGAGGGGAGGAAATAATTCATTGTCCCTTTGTCATGGKGGGTGGTGCACAGGTGCCCTCGGGCTCTGCAGGCTGAGGAGATTGGGATGGTACCCCATGGAAGGATCAGGGTCCTGAGCTCCTGAGTGAGAGCCCTGGCAGCTCTGTTCAGGAGCACAACATGTCTCTTATACACATCTAGATGTGTATAAGAGATTGGGATCAGGGTCCTGAGCTCCTGAGTGAGAGCCCTGGCAGCTCTGTTCAGGAGCACAACAGAAGGGTGAGAGATGGCTGTAAAGGAACTTTCTAATTTTATGAAATGCACATGCAAGGAAACCTGATGGTTGGATTTCACAGGTGGTGTTAAGGACATCACCTTTGGAATTACTCTTAAAAATAAAATATCATTATGTCCTTTAGTGGAAACTTGGAAAAAGTTTCTATTTCTTTACTAGAATTTCACTATCTGACTGTGGCAGGTGCAGCAGTTGTGAGCATGAACCAGTCAGGATCTCCTGGGAGCTCTGATGACAAAAATGCTGTTTGGTTCAATAAGATACAGAAATGAGTGTTCTTAGGAAATAATTTGCTTGGTTTTCTTTATTTGCTTCTCTAAGGAGATGAAATGAGGTGTTCCTTTGATAAGGTGTAACTTGATCTGCTTTTCTTGTCCCTGCGTGGTCCCAAAAGGATTCTGAGGCTGACGTGTCTAATTAACAACGAGCTTCAGCTCAGGGCAGGTGACCCAGCTGTGTCCCCAAGCTGCAGGGCTGGCTGTGTGGCACCGTGCTGGAAGGCACAGGACAGCAGGGCCAGATTTAGGAAGCCGCTGTGGGAAGGGAAAAGGTTTTGGGGATCCAGAGATGGATCCCGGACGCTGCAGCCTCCCGGCCAGGCTGCAGGTGGCAGCTGTGCAGCTCAGCAGCAGCGRGGAGCTGCAGCTCTCACAACCTGGCAGCGCCAGCTGAGCCCTGATGGCTTTTTAATGGGYACCTCGGTAATCCTCGAGGTAGAAAAGCGCCATTTGATGTCATTTAAAGACAATTTTCTGCTGACATGAAGATGCTTGTGTAATGTTGATGAATGTCTTGGTTCTTACCRCTTCTTCTGTTGGAGCAGTAATTAAACCAGCACTGGGGTGCTTTCAGCTCAGCTCTGTGTTCCCTCTGTTCCTTGGTTCCCCGCTCCTCCAGGAGGGTTGCCTGATCCATTTTGGGTTCATTCCATGTGACAGTGACTTTATTCTTCTCACTGGTGAGCCCCAAAGCTAACACAGTTTGCCTTAAGTATGTTTTGTTTTACATGATTTCATAGTTAGCAAGGTTTAATCAGAAATTAGCAGGAGTAGAGAAGAAATGTTATATTTATATAAAATTTATTTATATTTAAATATATTTATATATATTTATATAGTTWAAACTAGTGTTATACTTGCAATAAAAAAAATATTCACACACTCTGTATTTCTTGCTGGTATATCATTAAAGGTATCTGGCCTTTATAAAAAACTTCATTCAAAACTTCAGGAAATAGTTATTTCCATAAAAATCCAAATATTATACCTCTGGATTTTACAATAGATTAAAATAATAAACTGCCCTTGATATAAAAAAAAAGTTATTTATGAAAAATAAATAGTACTTAAATGTTTTTCCAARCTTGCATGTCTATTTAAAAAAATACTCTTCAGAATCACTTCTTTATGGCCTGTGATTTTATGTTTATTTCTGCCTGTAAAAGGATAACAGCAGAACCCAGTGCTGTTAAGTACTGCAAAAGCACTTTTATAGAGATGGTGTGTGAGGAATGGRTTCAGTCAGTGTTAAAATTTTCTGTGTGCTCCCAGTGCCTTCTCCTCACTAACCTGTTACTGCCAGGGGGATTTTTTCCCATTTTTTTGTGTCCATGTGTATCAGTYCCTTCTCAGATTCCCTGGTTTTCACTTGCCAAAAAGCCAAGGCCATCAGCTGCCCTTTGACTCAAACTTCTCTGTGTCAATCACGACCAAACTCATGATTTATTTGTTCTCTCCTTTCCTCTGCAGAAAGAACTTCCTCAGATAGAAGCTTTTTCCACACTTTCACCTATCCCAGGATTCACAAAATGGCTCGTTGGTCTCCTCTCCTCCCAGACAAAAGACCAGGGAAGGAATGAACTTTTTACAGAATCYGAATGGCAGGAAATCTCTGAGCTCACAGGAGACCCCACCAGTARCACACTAAAGAAACTGCTGAACACCAACGAGTGGGTGAGGTCAGAAAAGCTGACCCAGGTGCTGCACTCCCCCCTGATGAGGCTCTGTGCCTGGTACCTGTATGGGGAGAAGCACAGGGGCTATGCCCTCAACCCCGTGGCCAATTTCCACCTGCAGAACGGCTCGGTGCTCTGGAGGATCAACTGGATGGGGGACAGCAGCCCCAGGGGCATCGGGGCCTCCTGTGGCATGATGGTCAACTACAGGTATTTCCTGGAGGAGACAGCCTCCAACAGTGCCCTCTACCTGGCCTCCAAGCAGGTCAGGGCCTCTGAGCAGGTGCTGGCCTTGGTGGCCCAGTTCCAGCAGAACAGCAAGCTCTAGGGGGACATCATCATCATCATCATCATCATCATCATCATCATCATCATCATCATCACAGTGAGTGGTGCTGACTGCAAAGAGCTGTGCTCACCTGCAGTGTCTTACTGCAGCCAGAATGTGCTCAGGGTTACCTGGGTTAGCAGGTCTTGCTCCACCTGCTTGAATCACCTGTGGKCTGTATTAATGGAGAGTAAAATCTTCTTCATCAGGTACAGCCCAGGGGTAACTTAAAAACAAAATACCTGAGCCAACATTACTCTGTTGGTAATYTATTATATCAGCTGTGTTTGAAAGGAGCTGCACTTCTCTGTCCAAATGCTGCTATAGATTGTTCAGAACCAAAGTACCTGGAATAAAGGTCAATTTGGGGTCAAATATATTATCAAAACAGCAATCTACTGTTTAAAAAGTTTATTTCTACCATATCTGTCTTGTGCACCCTCAGAAAACTCTCATGTAAAATGTCCTGGTATTTTCCTGTTTAAATCTAAAATTCACTGAATCTTTGCTTTGCTGAGTGTGGAAGAGCCTTGCACTAATGTTGAAAAATCAGGATCTCAGTACAGCAGGTACGTTATGTTAGATTTGCATGTTTTGGCTGCTAAAATGTAATGAGCAATAAGGAAGTGTTCAGATAGGAAAGAACAAGGCAGACTGTTACTGGGGAATCACGTGAGAAGTCTCTAAATATGTATATTCTATGTTCTATTTTTTAATAACGAGGTAGGTGTGATTTATAAACCAATAAAACMAACTTTCTCAATAAATYATGGTTTGTGGATTTCAGCATCTCYCTCCTTCACTTAGTGACCCTCCTTGACAGCAGTTTCACCACACAGTGAACACTCAGCACACTCCTGGTTTTAACAGTGAGCAGGGCTTGGCTCCATTCTCTTGGGCTTTCTGATCTTTCTCAACTGCCTTAGAATTCAGGTTTCAAGGTGAAATTTAGCTGCTTGTATAAACATATACAAGCCATTCTTGGCTGGCAGGAATAGAGCAAGAGAACCCTCTCCTTGTTAAACTTTTCAGGTTTGAGGGAACCAGGTCACTTGCTTCAAGTGCAAGAGTTCTGGAAATGCAATAGGTTTGAAAGATGGTTTTATTTTGAAGCAGGAGGAGCTATGAGGGCAATTAAATCTGCATCCTCCTGGCCATAGTTCAAAAAGAGCTAATGCTTCTGCTGTATTGCAGATGGAAATACAACATAATCCCATATTCTTAACAGCTGGACTCGAAGGATAATGAGTTTTTTCCACTTGGAGCCTCAGACAATTGTATGAGAATTGGTTCAGTGACATGAAATGATAGCAGCATGTGAGGGAGGAAAAGCAAAGCTGCTAATGCTTCACTAACACTGCAGTTATTTCCCAGAGCTGCCTGCCTACATCTCACCCAGCTCAGGGSAAGAGAGGGCTTCTCTCTGGTTTTATTCCTACCAACCTTCAGATCAGGATGGATGCTGGCATTTGGGCATGGCAAACAAATTCCCACCTGCACCCTGTGGTCGCAGTGTCACCCTCGAGCTAAAAATGACACAAGAACAGATGAGAGGAGAAAAAGGGCTTTTATTACAAAGGATTCTTTGGTTTATATAGACTGATGTGACATATTCTACTCGATTGGCTCGTTAATAAAAAACATTTTCACACACTGTCCTTGARAAGAACAGGAAAACAAAGTGGATTGTTTATACTAAGAAGTTACCACATTCCTACAACTCCTAAAATTCTCACAAGCTGCTGTGAGAAACAATTGTCATTTCTCAGTCCCTGACCAGGCTGGCATCCCATTGCAGGGCTGGTTCCTCAGCTGCTGACCCATGGGCTCACAACCAGGGCACGTCCCAGCCAGCTCTGTCCCTGTCCCCTCGTGCTGCTGCCACCTTTCTCTGGGTGTTGAATTAACTCACCCCTGCATCAGCCAGTTCAGTCTGCTGCTTGTGATGGAGCTGAGGACATTGCAAAGCTGCAGCAGCTTCCTCCTGGAGCTCTTGTGGATGGGTACATTTGTTAGGTGACATCTGGTCTCCATCAGAAGCTCAGCACCTGCAGAGYTGTTTCCTTTGCAGCAGTTGTGGTGGTTGTGCTGCTTGGTTGTGCTGTGCTTTCTGAGGTCACATCATCTGTTCCATTGATGGCTTAGCAMTGTGAGGCCACAGCTCCTGCAGGGAGCCCTGGGTCTCATCACAGCTCCAACATCACTGCAGAGGGATCCTTTGGAGATGGAGGTGGGGCAGGCTGCCCATAAAAGCCATCAGCTGTTAAGTGCTATTAGTTTTCTTTCACTGGCCATTGATTTTTGTCTTTCTRTTGGATTTTTCAGCTTGCTACTGAAGAGAAATTTTAGCATGAAAGATGCTGAGGAGAAAAAAATTAAATATTCACCATCTGTGCTACTTACCAGGACAATAACTGTCCCTGGAGAGGAGTGTGCTCTGTCTGAGGGAGTTTTCACAACGCTGAAAGAACAGAGACACCCAGGTCCTTTCTGTGCCTGTCCCTGAGTGCCACTGCAGTGCCATTTCTGAGGAGCACAGAAGGGTGTGGAGAGGAAAAAGCAGAGGCAGCTYTTGGTGCCTCTCTCCTCAGTGAGCTGTGGGAGCTGCTGTGCTGGAAGGGGCTGCATAGAAACCCATCTCAGTTTCACAGCTGCATCCTGCCTTTGAGAGCCAATCAATAAACATTATGTTGCTCTGTCATTTGGGCTTGTTTATGATCAACTCAGGCTGTCTTTTGTGTCCCAGGACTGGTTTTTGTGTCCCAGGAGTGTGTTTTTTGTGTCCCAGGACTGTTTTGCGTCCCAGGAGTGTTTTTTGTGTCCCAGGGCTTTGGTTTTTGTGTCCCAGGACTGTTTTTTGTGTCCCAGGAGTGTTTTTTGTGTCCCAGGAGTGTTTTTTCTGTCCCAGGACTGTGTTTTTTGTGTCCCAGGACTGTTTTCTGTGTCCCAGGACTGATTTTTGTGTCCCAGGGCTGTGTTTTTTGTGTCCCAGGACTGGTTTTTGTGTCCCAGAACTGGTTTTTGTGTCCCAGGATGGTGATTTTTGTGTGCCAGGGCTGTTTTTTGTGTCCAAGAACTGTTTTTTGTGTCCCAGGGCTGTATTTTTGTGTCCCAGGACTGTTTTTTCTGTCCAAGGACTGTTTTTTGTGTCCCAGGACTGCTTTTTGTGTCCCAGGACTGTTTTTTCCGTCTCAGGAGTGTGTTTTTTGTGTCCCAGGACTGGTTTTTGTGTCCCAGGAGTGTGTTTTTTGTGTCCCAGGAGTGTTTTTTGTGTGCCAGGGCTGTTTTTTGTGTCCCAGGGCTGTTTTTTGTGTCCCAGGACTGGTTTTTGTGTCCCAGGATGGTGATGTTTGTGTCCCAGGAGTGTGTTTTTGTGTCCCAGGAGTGTTTTTTGTGTCCCAGGAGTGTTTTTTGTGTCCCAGTGCCTCCCTTAGTGCCAGTAGTGTGGGGCTGAGTGGGAGCTGTGCTCTGAGCTGTGCCCTGTGTGAGCACTGAGAGCCCAGACAGTGCTGGGCTGGGGGATTTGCAGTTTTCAGTTCATTTACAGGTGCTGGGCCATCACAGAACTGCTAMAAGAAGAAAATGCTTGAAGCAGACAAACTTCCCATGTGTATCTCTGCAGTTTATTTYAGTTATTGACTGTCACAAGCTCCCAAATGTGCCTCCTGAGGGGATTCCTCCTTGGGGAAAGGGGTACAGAGGTGGTGTAGAGATAGAGCAAGGTAAGGGCAGTGCGATTCTTCAGCCTCTTGTGAGGAAACTCCTCCAGGAAGGAGGGATCCGGGCTATGCCAGGAGCTAAAAAACACTTTTAGCATTGTTTTCTTCAGGAAATAAGGAATGAGCCATCACATTTATTGTCTGSTATTTTTAGTGCTTCCAAAAGCATTTGAAGTTTTCAAGAAATTTGAACCGAAATCTTTCTCAGGCAAGGGTGTCAAGCACTGGGGTGTTGTATGAATGTTCACTGTGGAGTACAGTGAGCTGAAAAAAGGATAAATGGACCTAAAGGGATGTCATGAGCCYGTCTGTTAGCGTTYRGAAACWTAWAATCACRCAGGCAATTATATGTTGGTGCTTTTATTAAGAGCTCTGGAAATCAGGGGTGCTTTTCACCTCAGATCTGATTTYSTCCATACATTTGAGAGGCATGAGTTTTTATATTCTATAGTTGTRTAACTTCTAGGTTAATTATTAAACTTATATTKTTCTATTGTATACATAGATTTCAGCTAAACATAGCTCTCTTAAGTTTTCACATAGTTTCTCATTRTTCTTCCTATGATTATATAATAATTATATTTAATTACTAAACAATCATCACATCTAACAATTATATCATTTATCATACTGCTGATGCAAATGCAGTGATGTGAGAAAACACAAAGCCTAACATTTTCAGAATCTATCTKTAGCATTTTCCAGGGTCCCATATCATGTCCAGGYGTGTTCCTGCACTTACCCAGCTTTCTGGCAGGTGGTTGGCACTTTTCCACATTTTTTCCACATAAATCTTCCATCAAGGCATCAACCACAGGTTATGGGGAAAGCTGGATTGCCTTGGTGTGTCCCTTCCGAGCTAAATGCTTATAGCCAGGGAATTAACACAGCTTAACTGGGTTATTTGCAAGGTCTTTTGTAGTGTGTCTTAAGTTTTGGGTTTTATTGTGGATACCCAAAACTATTCAGAAAAAAAAAACAAAAAAAACCCCAACAAAATCACTTTTTGCCATTTATATCTAATAAATGAATGTATACTCATAAATCTGTAGCAGGGCTGGGGAACAGCAAGCTGTAACCTGGCATGCTGGATAAGTTCTTAAACCAAAAAAGCAAACAAATAAAATCTGCTGCTAAGGCTGTAACGATTATGTGCAAATGCAGATTTCTGTGGGTTTTTTCCTGGAGATGCCACAATTGCCTGCAGGATGCATTAGCTCCCTGCAACAGCTCAGTATTGAAAACCAGAAGGTTGTATGGCATTTTTATGTTATGTGTAATGCTAATCAATATCCATCTCTTCCTCTTTATCATCTCTTAATTGTGGGCAGAATTAACAAAGATAATCTCTGGAAGGCAGCAGCTGTAGCTGAAAGAGATCAATTAAACAGTACCTGGTCAGATGGTGAGGAAATAAAAGAGATTCTGTTTCCATTTTTAAGAAATGGCAAGAAAAAAGTAATTTTTACTAAATTGTTTGAGCTAATAGGCCTTTTTCCTTTATAAAGAATGAAAAGTATGAAGGAAAATTAAAGTAACTCAGTCACTGAAGCAGATTTGCAAAACTCTCTGCTAAATGTGACTTTTAAATGAGACAATTCATTAACCCAGCTACTGGRGATTGGATTGGAATTATTTACTGAATCTTAGCCACAGTCAGAATTTGGGACTGTTCAGGGGAGTGGTGGAGAAAGAAAAAGATTGAGAATTAAAATGACACATGTTGTTTCTGCCTAATTACAGAAGAAAAGGAAATGATGCCAGAACTTTAAATAGGGAAAAAATCATTACATTATTACAGTCTGTATCTCAGAATATACTTAGATAGACTTCATGTTCCAGAACGGTATTTAAAATGCAATTTAAATATTTAAATTGTGTTTGGKTAAATTTTTAAAATAAATGTTGTTGTGGTTTTATTTCAGAGAATATTCTCCTGATGAGATAGCCTTGAAATTTCATATTTTTACTGCAACTAAAAAGTTCTCCTAACGAGTTCTGTTGGAGTTAAGAGGATGCCTTTAGGCAAAGGATAAACTTTTAATTGGATTTTTGAATAATCATCTTTTGAGTCCTGCTCAAACTTCAGATTGTGKTTGAAACACATTTTGCACCGTAGATCTTTGATGTCACACTCCAAACGTGCAGCTCCCTGCTGGATTTATGGCACAGCCACCCTGCAGTGGGAGAGTGCTGGGTTTGTAGGGAGGGACCTCAAAATTCACCAGCTCCACCCCATCCATGGGCAGGGACCCCTCCCACTGTCCCAGGGAGCTCCAAGCCCTGGCCTGGGACATTTCAGGGATCCAGGGGCAGCCAGAGCTGCTCTGAGCAATAAATATTCCTGTTTATTCTGTTTGAATCACCCCAGGCTGGATTTGCTGTCCTGGCTCCCAGGACACCCCTGACTCTGATCCTGCTGCACCCCCAGATCCCTTCCTGCAGGGCTGCTCCCCAGCCTCTCTTAGCCCAATCTTTAAAATCTAAATTACATTTTTAATAAAATCTTCYATTTTATACCCCAGWAAAATTCTTCCTCAGGTCTGTGATTTTCATCTCCTGTTGCTGATCTTGCCCCACCACTCTCCTGCTGCTTTTCTCTGGTTTGGCTCCCACCCCCTCATGCCCCTGTTTTCTCTTGGTGAGCAGCAGCAGGACTGGGGGCACAGTTTGCTCTCAGCCAGGTGAGGTTCCCGGAGCTTTACCCTGCCCTGGTGTCAGGGACACAGCTGGAGAGGGAATTCGTGCTCAGAGCCTGCGAGCCAAGCRGTGGAGCATGCTGGGGACAGCTAAATGCTCCAAAGAATTCAGCTGTCTGATGATATTTCCCCTGAGCCTGTGCAAGCAAAGACTTCCAGAGGCTTCAAATCAGGACAGATTTGTCCATCTTTCACAAGAACCTGGTTATCTCCCAGTTCCACCACCAGAGCACTGAGGGAAAAGGGTGCTAAAGCATCTTTGTGAAGTTGCAATAACAGCAGAGCACTGCCACAGACATATTTTCTGAAAAATCCTTTCCTTAGGATTTTTCCTCCTGAGAAGCTGAGAGGCCTCAGGAACAAAATGCAAACAATGRTTATCTGCTGCTGTGGAATGCAACAGGTGCATCTGGGATTGGTCTCATGTGGTTGTTGCTAATTAATGGCCAATCACAGCCCAGCTGGCTCGGACAGAGAGTCCAAGCCACAAGCCTTTGTTATTCATTCCTTCTTTTTCTGTTCTTAGCCAGCCTTCTGATGAAATCCTTTCTTCTATTCTTTTAGTATAGTTTTAATATAATATATATCATAAAATAATAAGTCTTCTGAAACATGGAGTCAGATCTTTGTCTGTTCCCTCATCCTCAGACCCCTGTGAACACCATCACAGAGCACAGTSATACCTGATCCTCATAACTTTGCCCTCAGATATTGAGGGGTTTTCTCCCTGCTGAAAATTAGGTATGGAGGTGCACAGGAGCTTTCAAGCTGAATGGATTAAATTTTAAAATAATACCAGGCTGGTCTAACTAGAGAYAGCTGTCCTCTGCTTCTGCCCCACSTCYTCCCAAGCAGCCCATGGAGGGATTCTTGGCAGATCCAGCATGGAAAAACACAGTTTATGTTTGATGATAAGGATCTGTTCTGTGAGGCACAGCAGCACAGGGGTATTTCTCTGGATTTTAACATGCAGCTGATTTAGATAAGATCACTCAGAGAGCCCATCAAGCCAATAAAATGTGCTGTTGTAAAGTGCAGCTCCCCAGCTGGATCAGGAGCCCGTGCAGGGCTGGCTGAGGSAGCCTTAACAGAATGAATGATGTAGGAGTGAGAGCTTTTAAAACAGAACAAGGCTCTTCTCACTGCTACACAGATTCATCATTTCTTTTCCTGAAGGAAATAATTCTGAGGATTTGAGTCTATTCAGTCTGACACAAGTGGCTGAGAAAGGGAGGATTGAAAGAGCAGGTTTTTGATATAAAATATATTGAAGGAAGATATGAGAGCGYTTTTTCCCTGAAGTGCTCACTCCTACGTTTAGGCCATTGTTAATGTGATAAAATTTATTAATTAAGAGGAATTTATTCACTATGTTGGCATCTCTTTTGCTGTTTCTCTTCCTCCCTGGTACAGAGTGTGTCTCTACCAGTCCTTATTCCATAGGCTTTGATGCATACATTCAAGTAGGAGGTAAGGAAACATTCATGTTTTCATGTTCATAAAAACATTCTCAATGAGAATAAGCCCGTGTTTGAGGCACATCCACGTTTGACTCTGTTCCATGAAGCAATCAGGCCCTTTTCTTTCCTTAGCCCATACTAAACTCCAGGTTACAGGTTTATATTGGGAAAATAAATATTAGAAAAGAGAATGAATGAAATATGAACCATTAACATGTTCCACTTATTTTTTCTTTTTTTCCCCCCCTCAGTGAATTTATTTATTGGCATATCAGTGAGTGTAATTCCCCATAACCGAGTTCATAAAGTGAGGGAGAAAAGGACACTAATTAGATAATCTCTGACTTTTATAGGATTAAAACCTTCCTGCCCACAGACAGACAGCTGAAATAGTGGCTCTGTTGAAATCATCATTGAAACTCCAAATGGCTTTCACAGAGGCACTGGTGATTTGTCAGCCTCTTTGCTCATTTGGMCTATTTTGATTTATCTCAGGTTTGCTCTTCCTGTGTGTGTTTATTGCTCTTGATGCAGCCTATCAAGCCATGCAGCCCCCTCTGATAGCTCTGTGGAGATATATTTAATTTGATTTGCTGCTGTCCCCAGGAGTTTATTCCCTGTCAAACAGCTGCCTGTTGCAGAGAAACCTCAATACAGAAGCACATAATGGTTTATGGATGGAGCATTTAACAACCACCAGTGAGTGGCATATGTCTGGAAAATCTGTCCCAAACAAAGGCATGTGCAAAGAGCATTGTTCTGCAGCAGTTGTGGGGATCTATCCACAATGGAGAATTAGCTGACAAGTGTGTTCAGGAGTTTATAAACACCTCTGCTGTCTGAATGCCTCTGGGCTGTGCATTTTAGCCCACGACTCCTGAGCAGGTTCTTAATGGAAGGAGAAAGTCCTTCAGCATTCATTGCTGTGCTTTGGTACTCTGCCATTCTTCATCTCTCCACATCAGGGCTTGTTTCTCTCTCTTTCCTCTTCCTCCAAAGGAAAAAAAAAAAATAGACTGCTTAAATGTCTACTGGGCATGACAAAAAAAAAAATAATAAAAAATCAGTGTTAACAGGGAATTAACCGAGGTTGCTAAAACAAGAGACACAGCAAGGCACATCATTTGCATGTGTTAATGGGAGTAAGGGAATGAAAAAAGAGGAATTGCCAGTGCTCCATCACTGCCAGAGCAGTCACTTGGAGCCACCCTGACRCTGATCTACTGCCACTGGCCCCGTGCCAGAGTACATCCAGTAAGTGAAGTGCTGCCCTYGCTGAGAGTGCCTGCATTTTCATTCCAAAGGGCCTGCATTCCAGGCACTTCTTTTCATGCMGTGATTAATTTCTATTATTCCAATGTGTGTGTGGCTTCTCACATCCTCTCAGGATCATGCAGATGAGCAGGAAATCTGAAATGGAAACACTGGGATGTCAGGTGAGAGTGACATTTTCCACTGGGGTTAAAAATGTTACCTATAACATTTTGTGGGAGCTGGATGCCACATTCCCTAAGAACTGCCCTGCCCAMCTATTGGAGTCCTGGATGTTGAGAATTTTAAACTTTCTGTGCTGAAGGGCACAGACCCACAAGAAAATTCTGTATTTGACCTGAGGCCGTGGAGAATGCTTCCAAAATTGATGAGTAGCACTGGGATTGTGGGTGTGGAGGTTCGTTAGAAGTGTTCAAACAGGTAGCCTGGGAAACTGCTTCAGCTGTCCAAGCCATTGCATGTCTTCCTGTCTTAGCCCTGGTGACCCGTGCAGGTTTTTGAAAGGGCAATTTTTTGAGCATTTTTGGTGCTCTGATGAGTGCTGCAAATCTGAGTTTGCCACAAAACAGAGGCTGTTCTGAGACCTGCTGGGTGCTCCTCGTGGTGCCTCCACCATCCAGAAATTGCCCATTTTCGATTCAACATTTTGGAAATTCCATTTCCATTCACACCAAATATTCACCTTTCCTTTACAAACTCTTCTGATTCCTTAACCCCAACATAGGCTTTGTTATAGGTTTCATTTGTTGTGGTGTGCCAATATTTTACATTTCAGTGTAATAATTGTCTTCTTTTATATATGAGTGATATATATAATATATAGCTCAAACAAGTGCCTCCTTCCAAACCTTTTTGCAACATTATTTCAGGAGCCAGATCAGTTTTGTAGTTGGATGGGGAAAGTAGGATTCAAGTAAAAGTAAGATTCAGATTCTGGGAGCTGAAGCCCCCAGAAGAAGCCTRCAGATCATTACAGAGTTTGCAGTCTATGGTAGCCCTTAAAATTCTCTCAGATCTGTAGATTTTTTGCTGTGCACTAAAATAATGCTTTGCTGCTCTTTAGCCATTGTTTCATATGGTCCTTCAGGCAGTAAATCCTCCTGTAAATTCAGTAAATCTTGCTGTGTAATAGCAATGCAGTGTCATATTCTGGGAAATTATTGGCTGTATTTYAGTTTTGTGGGATGTAGGTACCCCCTGAAGAACAAGACTGTGCTTTGTGTGTTTTCAGATGTGTTTGGTGCCTTTGTTGCTTCTTGGAGAGTACAGAAACTTCAGGGAATGGCAAAGAGAAGCATTTCAAAATWCAAACCAAGTTATTGACAAGGAATAATAAACAGTAGGTGATTGTAGGAGAAAACTGGATTAAAGTGAAATTATCACAGGTCTCACTTCTGCTGGGTCAGTACCAGCCTGCCCTGGATCTTCTGATGTCCTTGAAGTTTTTCTTGAGGAATTGGAAATGTTGTTTTTTCTGTGCTCAAACAAGAAATGTACTTATGTATTTTTAAACAAGGTGTGTTCTGTCTGGSTGCATTGTTCTGAGGAGAATGTTGCTGTGCATTTCCAATGGGCAAAGAATCCAATTAGAGAAGYATGAGGAGGTCTGATAAATACTGAATCCTGCTTGAAGTGGGAAATSAAAAATGTCTGGAGGCACCAACCAAGCATTCTTTTGAATGCTAACAAAAAAGACATTTAATGCTTGATGGTAAACCCATCCATACAGCCAAGATGCTGGAGAGGACATGGATACATGCTCAGGTTTTCTATGTTTGTGCAGCTCATTAAAGGAGTGATCTGGGTCGTGTTTTGAAGCCTTTCTTGTGACTAGAGGAGTGCAGAAGAACACAATAAATTTAGTTTATAAAAATACCAGCTGTAGAGTGAAAATCAGCAGAACCTTGAGAGGAATTAACACCTTTTAGGTTCAGTGGGACCCCTCCAGCTTTACCTGGATGCAGGATATAATTCCCTGAGTGCAAAAGCCACATCACAACACATGGAGATATGAGCTAAAGCAGCACAAAGATGGTTTCTGCAATCCCTCTGTAGGTGACTGGGGGTTCCAGTTTTATGAGAGAGAAGGAATTTATCTTGAACCTTGTCTGAAGGGAAGGGGAGCAGCTGAGCATGGAAATCATCAGAAGGGAACAAGTAAGGCTTTAAATCCCTGACCTCCATTTTCCTCACCAGCTTCCCCACCAGGAATCCAGGGCAGTCTGCTTCTCCTCTCATTTCTGCACCATGGTTTTGTTGGTRGCTCTGTACTCTAAAAATGCTTGTTTTACCTGTTTGCAGGGGATTTACTTGTCCAGTAGTGTCTGTAATTCTTTCTAATCTACTTAAGGGATTTACCAAAGCACCACCATGAGTGAGAAGGCATAATGCTGTTATTGTGCCATGGAATAACAGGAATATCCTTCAATATGGGTAATGTCTGTGCTTCCAKTCCTCAGCTTTTCTATATTTCACCATTTCTTGCCTTTCTGCTCTTTGTTTTCCCTTTGGAAATGTGTCAGTTCTCTCCATCCCTGTTTGTTTGCATCATCAATAATTCAACACAGGATATTTCCCAAGGAARTCCTTGACAGAGGTCCAGGTGGGACCCGCCACACTGCCAAGGGATCTGTCTCTCAGAATCTTCATTTCCTCAGCTGCAGTGCCACAAGCCACATGGTGTGTGCAGAGCCTTAATCTGGGGGTGCTTCCCTTTCTTTCACCTAATTAGTGATGTACCCTGATGAATGAGGGCTGCAGGCTGTGGCAGCCTGGCCATGAACTGACAGGGATCACCCCTGGGCGGGATCAGGCTGTTGGCAAACTGGGAGATTTCCAGACTGGTTAAATCCCCTTCAGAGGCAGAAAACACATTTTTGCTTCTTTTCAGTGCCACTGCAAAAGGTTTACTATTGTTTTTGTAGTAGACAAACATGCCCAGAGATTYCAAGGTTTGGTTTGGCCACTGAATTTAGGAACCACCAAACTCAATCCCTCCATCCTCCACTGAGCAGCTGGAGTAAATTTATTAAATGGCAGCTCTGTTGTGTTTGTGGCTGTCCTGCTCCCTGTACACTCCTGCTCCCTCCACATCTTCCCTGTTTCCAGCAGCTTTTCCTCTATTTTCTCATTATTTACACTTCAGTGCCTCYTGTTTGGTGAGATGTTTGATGCCCTGCTTCATGTAATATTACCTTTGATCTAATGCCTGCTCACCCCCAAAACACCTTCATCATTCTGGCTCCCCACTCTTTGATATTCCTGAACTACTTTTAAAATCAACACCYTTCCTTAATTGCACTCCCTCCCCCTGCCCCTCTGCTGTGGAGAACTTCTGTTCTGGTTCTGGCAGCCTGTTTTCCTTTGAGTGTGCCCTGCACATTTGGATACAAATAATCTGGGTTAGTGTTATTGCTCCCCTGTGACCCAGCTGATATTTAGAAAGCCTTCATGCTCAGCTTTCCCCAGAAAAAAAGCAAGAATCAGCTTGCTTGGATATTTTACAGCTCCTTGAATAAAGAGGTCTTTCATATAGTTGGACAAAATTAGAAAAAAAAGTGTAACTGTGCTGTTGAATGGTTCTCCTACAGCAGAGTAAGTATGGGTGCAAGTGTGCTACTAAATATATAAACATAAATAATTCTTGCCTTCTCTCTTCTTCCAGGCAACATACTTTTCCTTTATAACTCATCCCTGGAGAAAGGTTCACAAGTGAAAAATCATTGCTAACTTCATTTTTTGCCTTCACTGAGAACTTCATTCCTGGAGCAATGATAGGAAATAATGGATGCAATGTTTTCCTTCGGAATCCATACTGTGCAACAAATTGTCTGCTTTATTTGTTGTTGCCATATTTAATTTAAGTGTAATAATTTTTCTCTTTGGCTTATATATTACATTTCAAGTCCAAAGGCTCTTCCAAACCTTTCTGCAGCATTATTTTAGGAGCCAGATSAGTTTTGTAGTTARATGTGGAAAGTAAGATTCGAGTCTCGAGTCTCCCACTCCCTCCCTGCATTGTAAAGCAAAATCARTCAGAGGCTACAACTTCAACTGGCACAAGAAGAGAGGTGTTTCCTTGGTGTCCCCAAAAAGCAGGCCAGCTGAGCCACAGAAATTCAGTGTTTGTAGCTCTTCATCCCTGTTTGTCTCAGATTCCCTGTCTGTGATATCCAGTTCCCAGGGAAGGAATATTCCAGTGTTTTACCAAGCAGATTCTGAATAAAGCAGGAGGATTTCAGGTCTTTATCTGCAGCATGGTGTTTGGTACAGATAGTATTTTTTTAGTATTTTATTTCTTCTTCTTTAACTCCCATCCCARATRGGAAAGTTCTGCCTTGCCAGCTTGRTTKGTCTCTCCAGGTAGSTCTCACATTACATTTTTGATGCTGGTAATTGTAGTTTATACTAAATGAGATTACTATTATAATACTCTGCAATCTCTTTAATTTCTAAATATCTTCTTACAACTGCAAATCAAGGAGACTGTCTTTCTTTTCTTGTGGGAATTTGAACATGTATTTGACTGTACTGTTATTAAATGCCACTTATGTTACTCCACTTGTAGTAAGCAAAGAACAGAGMCTTTTAAAAATAATAATAATGAAAACTAACCCTCCTATCCAACCTATGTGTCACCTATCTTTAGTTGCTGTGAAAATATTTGTAATAATATTTTTATTTATTAATAATRTTAATTTATAATTTATACATTCAATTTACAAYTTATATTTATACTTTATATATTATAATATTAATTTTTATTAATTAATAATAATTTACACATCCCTCACTTTTTTTCCCTGTCACCTMTAGGTATGTCAGATATTTTGAGATATTTTGTGTAAGATATTTTGTAAGCATATTTTGTGAGATATGTAAGATATTTTGTGACTTTTAAATCRATATCTCTTAGACCAACAAGCCCCCAGCTGCTCAGAGCAGGCTTGAACTGATGGTCCTGGCCTGTAGCTAACAGGGTGCTCCTCATGCACACCAGGAACAGTAAATAAAAGACAAAAGAAATAACCTGGGAATACAATCAGGAGAGCAGAAAAGAACCTCCCTTAATAAAAAAGAGATTTCATTACAGAGCCATGTCTCCAAGAGCCATTAGCATGCTGGGTCTCCACTATCTGTAATTCCCAAAACATTTAATTTGCAGCCATGAGCAATCTTTAACACAGAAAGAGGCAGGGCTCATGCAAAAGCAATTGGAAAGTAGCTAARTGCTCCAACTTTCAGTCTCTCTTTATTGCCTGAGATAGGACTGCTGTACTTTGGAATATATTTTTCACACTGCCATGTTCCTTATTTGCTTTGCTGTGTAACTTTGTCCTCTTTCCTCCTCCTTTTTTTCTTTATTTTTTTTTTTTTTTGTTTGGTTTGGTGGGTTTTTTTTTGTTTGTTTTTGGGGTTTTTTTGCTTTTTTTTTGTTTTTAGGTCTGTAACAATCCAGGGCTGGTGAGTTGCCATGAAGGGAAAAACTGCAGTGCCAGAAAGGAACCCCKGTGAAGGCAGGGGCTGTCCCAGGGCATTGATGAGAGGGTTGGGGATGAAATCAGGGGGTCCAAACCAATGAACTCATCTCACCAGAAGGATGGGGGACAGRATTTTCCACCCAGCCATGAAGATCTGATGCAGCCTGGAGTGCTTCATTAAACYTTTCATTCTTATTATTTTTCATTCCTATTACTCTTTCTTTTATTATTGCTAATAAATTTTTCTTTTTGCCTTTTTAAAGTTTTAAACCTACTTTACCTTTCTCCTAATCCTTCCTCCCAACAACAAAATAATACATTAATAATTAACCAACACTAAAACCCACCACACTCATTACTAAAATTATCCAAAAATCTCAAAATTWGTGAAATCTCAAATTAACAAACCAAAACCACTACACCCACCTGTGGCATCAATGGACACCTGCTGCAGATCAGGACAGTAAAATATTCTCACAGAATTCCTGTTGGGCTACAATATTCCAGATTTTACAGGCATATTCCAGATTTTACAGGCATATTCCAGATTTTACAGGCATATTCCAGATTTTACAAGCGTATTACAGATTTTACAAGCGTATTACAGATTTTACAAATATTACAGATTTTACAAATATTACAGATTTTTCCAGATTGTACGTGTGGAGCAGGGCACCCTTTGCAGGAGTGAACAGGAATGTGGGCATGTGAGAAAGCAGGGGGAAGGGAAATATGGAAGTGTGCCTGTCAGAAATGCTGGTCAGTCTGTGAGGTTTATAAAAYGTGCTTGTAAAAATATACTGTGGGCCATGGGTTTATGTGGCAGCTCTYAGGACAGAGCCACAGTTTTTTTAAATAACTGATCCTTAAGTCATAAAGAAAATTGCATGGAGATAATTTTCTCCTGCTAAAAGGACTTCAACAAATGAAATGTTTCAGCCTGCATCAGGCAGCTTCTGATTCTGTACAGATTTATTCATCTGCTTAACCTTGGGCTCTGAATTGTCCCATTGAGAGCCCCCCTGGTGCCCTGCTTTAATATCAGTGAGTTAAGCTGAGAAGCAGCAAGAAACCCTGGAGAGAGATCAGGATGCTGCTGCACAAAATGCTGCACAGACACACAATAAAAAAGACAGACTCTGCCCCACAATCTTCCAGGTAAAGCCAAGAGAAAACAGATGGGTACAGGAGGCAGGCTCAGAGGAAGTGCCAAAATGTTATAAGCAGTCTGAAAGTCAAAAGTTTACCCAGGCCTGGCTTTTGGCAAGGCTGAGCTCACAGAAGGGCTCAAAAGAAGAGGAATAAGAGGGGTGAATTCAGGGTGAGGCAGTGAGAAGACAAACACAGGCTCCCCCTGGAGAACATAAACCAGTGGGATGAAGATGATGCATCRCCACAAATCTTTGCAAGGCTGCAGCCCCTGTGTTCAGGGTGATTTTTCATATGTTTCTCCCTCTGTGTTTGGATTGTACAGTCAATTCCTATGTGCTTGCATGTGGGAAAATAATTTAAGATTAATGGATATGTTCAGYGCAAGAAAATTCTAATTATGAATAGGCTGAGTTCTTCAGCTTAGAAAAATGTTAAGGACACATAYATAGGACAATGTGAGAATAATTTCCATAGGATTGGCATTGCTTAAAGGCAAATATAACTTTCACTATTTATGGCTCTTCTCTCAGATGGTTGYTTCARGGATTTTTTTTTKCTTTTTTTTKKTKGKKTTTTTTAACAGTATTTCCTAATTTCTTTCCTTTCCTTCCTATTCTCTCTATGCCATGACTGAGGAATTGCCACTATTAATATTTCATAACYTCCAGAGTATGTGCTAAAAACGTGGAAATGTAGAAACAAATCACCTTTTGGTGTTAATGCAATACTGTACAAAGGAGGGATGAGACTTTTCGGGGGGAGGAAAGGGGCAGTACAAATGTGTCTGGCAAAGCACATTGAGAGTTTTTAACCAGTTTAAACAATTTTATCACATCCTGTARTGACTTATTAACAGTGCCTTCAACCTTTATATATTCCAATAACAACCTGATGTCTTCATCTTATCTTATGGAACTATAATTGGCTGAATCCAGGTACCAGTGCCTGGAGGCCATAGAACCTTATAGACTTTAATGGCTCATTAGGTATTTATTCACTTTAASTTAAACAGCTCAGCCATTTGTGGAAAATGAGCCCTTAAAATAGAATTAGGGTTTTTGGTTTGGGCGGTTTTTTTGTAGCTAAATGTCGTGCATAACTTGAACTGCCACCGAGTTTAAATTTCCAGCTCTGCCAGTTTAATTTGGCTTTGCTCTCTTCCCTTTTCAAAATGGGTTGTGGCTTTGTAATAACTCCTTATGCTGAAGAGCTATGCTGGTGGTACTGAGCACTGCTTGAATTAAACAGAAGGCTTCCTTTAGTTAAAAACCCAGCCAGCCCCCACTAAATGTGTGCTTAATGTCTTTTGATAACTCACGCTGACAGGTGTCATCTCTGCAGGCTCCTGCAAGCCTTTAATCATCAGAAAGCAGAGACTGGAGGGGCCCTAATTAATCTGAATTTTAGCCAGGGTGGTGGGTGGTTCTTCTTCACTGTTCAAAGTAGCAGGAGCTGGTGCTACACACATGGTGCACCTTGGGTTGTGTCCAAGCCCAGGAGAGAGGAAAGCTCTAAAAGGTGACACAGGGTGGGGGGGATGTGGTGGTGAGTTCCTTTAATGGCTCCAGCTGAAGCCTCACTTGGTGTGAGGAAAAAGGAAAACAGGAAACCCCATTCTSCTGTCACAAACATATTTTATGAAAAATCCTTTTGTTAGGATCTTTTCTCCTGAGAAGCTGAGAAGCTTCAGCTTCCCCATGTTTTGCTCCTTTGGAATGTGATTTGGAAAATTGTTTACCCAGCWTGGRAAATTGTTTTTACTTGATGACCAATGACAGSCACCTGTGTTGAGGCTGTGAGCAGTCACAAGATTTTATTATCATTCCATTCTATTCCTTTCTAGCCTTCTGATGAAATCCTTTCTCYTATTCACTTAGTAAGGCTTAAAATATCATTTTCTTTTACTATAATATATATCATAAAATAAGAAATCAGCCTTCTGCAACATGGAGTCARGATTCTSATCTCTTCCCTCATCCTGAGACCCCTGTGAAYRCCACCACATTCTCCTCTTTYACTCACTGATCTGGAAGGCCCAGCACAGAGAAAAATSTGKTTTTTTCTGAATAAAAAAAATATGYCAATGAAAATGCGCTGTAACCACAATGTTGTTGAGTGGTTTTGTTGCAAATTGCTCTGCMAGGAGAATTTCTCTTGGGCTTAAAGATCATTTCTATAATGGGGTGGAGCAGTTCTTTGTGTGGCAGCCGCTGGTAGGTTCTCAGTGCCTGCAAGTTTTGCTGAATTTTACTCTTGTCCTTCACTGCCCAGCAGTGTGAAATGGGCAYGGGGTTGTGAAAAAGAGAATTATGTGCAGGATGCCATGGAGTTTATGGTTTCATTTGGCTTCTTGGGCCACCAGGGTCTCTGTGGGAAGGGAGAGCTCCTGCTCCTTGSGGTGCTGGCTCAGGTAGGTCGGTGATAATGACAGGTAAATGTTCTGCTCTAGAGCCAAGCTGCCCAATTTTCCACCCTAATAAATCTATTTCTTTCCCATATCATCAGGCCCAGACTCTGCACCCCAAGAGAAGTTTTATGTCATGAATGAATAAAAAAATATCTGGAAATTGCTTTTAAGCTGCYGTTTTTTCATGTTTCCTTTTGTTCTTTTCCATTCTTTGGAATRGTCTGAAAATGTCTGTATTTGCTCTATTTTGTTGAACAATACACTGTATATTTTGCTGGGGCAGGGTGGCTTTGTAAAGGGAAAAAATTATAGAGCTCTTAAAATACTCAGGAATGAAAATGGTGCCTTTAATATGATCAGATTGTGATGGACTCTGAGTGCCAATGGGAGYTGAGGGTTCAAATAAAGCATTGTGAGAGTTGTGGTCTAAAGAATGAACAGGATGAAGCTGAGGAAAAGCAGGAGCTGCTTGTTCCTCCGTGGAGAATTGAAGGAGCAGTAAAATACTGAAAGGCTCTGTCTGTTCCAAAGGGATCRTTAAGGTGAGTTTGTTACTTTAATTTGCTTAGAGTGGTGCTTAAGGACAATTTGTTCCTGATTCCCCCTGCCAGCTGAAGCAAATGGTTTTCTTTTCTTTCCCCCCTAGGAGACCACAGGAGGCTGTGAGAGGGAATGGCCAGAGACAGGAGCCTGGCTCCTCAGCCAGATCCCCTCTCCATCATCCCCTGCTGCTTTCTGCACTGAACAGTGCCCACAGCTTCTCACACCCCATTTAAATTGATGGGGAATGCATGAGCAGTGGGCTCTGTTTTGTGATGGGGGCTTGGCTGCCCTTTCCTTTAATTGTGGGGTTTCTCCTGCTCTGGGGATCCCCCATTGCCCAGCACCTTCAACAAATTATCTATATTGTCTGTGTGAAATGTTCATTATTGTCTGTGTGAAATGTCCATTATAGTCTATGTGAAATATCCATTATTGTCTATGTGAAATGTTCATTATTGTCTATGTTAAATGTACATTATTGTCTATATGAAATGTTCATTATTGTCTATGTGAAATGTTCATTATTGTCTATGTGAAATATCCATTATTGTCTATGTGAAATGTCCATTATTGTCTATGTGAAATATCCATTATTGTCTATGTGAAATGTACATTATTGTCTATATGAAATGTTCATTATTGTCTATGTGAAATATCTTTTATTGTCTATATGAAATATTTCTTTGAGTTTTTTTTTCTTTGAAAAGCAATATATGTACATAATTAATGCCTGGACAGCTCCCTCACCCCCCGTACCATTGTTAAATTTAGAAAAGGTGCCTTGATGTTTAATTCTTGCAGCCTACTGGGCTGATGGCAGTGAAGGGATGGCAGTGAGAGCAGGGCTGAGGTTCACCCCCATCCTGCCCCATCCCACCCCATCCCACACGGGATCAGACAGAATGAGCCCACATCACTCAGGGAACACAGGAACCACAGTCCCTAAACCTCCTCTCCTTCCTTTCCATTATTTCCATTCCAATAATCATTATTAGGAATATGGTTCTTTTRGGACAAGGCACCATTAAATCAACATTTGCTCCTAAAGAATCCTGCTGTTCCAGGGAGCTCCTGAGCTGGGCCTACCCCTGCTTCGTGCACAGGAGCCGTGTTGAYACAATATATTTAGACTTGTGTAATGTGTTTGACTCAGAGCTGCACAACATTCTGATTAAAACCAATTATCTCTGCACAAAATCGGCGTGGCACATACTAAACACTCCCCAAGAGCTGCATGGCAGCTTGCAGAGGGGAGCTCTGGATCTGGGATCAGCACTCAGGGGAGGTTTTYGGTTCCCTCTGGGGCCTCGCCATGGGGTGGGCGCACAAGATCTGGTGAAATTCTGGTGGCTGTGCTGGTTTGGGCTGGGATGGAGCTCATTTTCCTCTGTCTGGAGCTCAGTGAGGGTGCTGTGGGCAGCACGCTGGTGGGTTTGGTTCTTGCTGAGTGGTGCTGGCCCTAAATGGAGGAAATCCCTGAGGATCTGCAGTGAGGAGCTGCAGGAGGGGCCATGAGGGAGCACGGCCGGGACAGCTGGGCCCAACTTCCCACGCCTCAGGGCATCCTGTCCAGTATGGGGACTGGGGGAACTGGTTCTGGACAGCTGGGCCCAGCATGCCACACCTCAGGACATCTGCCCTGTATGGGAACTGGGGAACTGGTTCTGGACAGCTGGGCCCAGCATGCCACACCTCAGGACATCCTGCCCTGTATGGGAACTGGGGAACTGGTTCTGGACAGCTGGGCCCAACATTGCACACCTCAGGACATCCTGTTCAGTACAGGAATTGGGGGAATTGGTTCTGGGACAGGTGGGCCCAAGGACATCCCACACCTCAGAACATCCTGCCCAGTATGGGAACTGGGGGAACTGCCCAGTATGGGAAGTGGGGAACTGGTTCTGGGACAACTGGGCCCAACATGCCACACCTCAGAATATCCTGCCCAGTATGGGAACTGGGGGAACTGCCCAGTATGGGAACTGGGGAACTGGTTCTGGACAGCTGGGCCCAACATGCCACACCTCAGAAGATCATTTCCTGTATGGGAACTGGGGGAACTGGTTCTGGGACAGCTGGGCCCAACATGCCACACCTCAGGACATCCTGTCCGGTATGGGAACTGGGGGAACTGCCCAGTATGGGAACTGGGGAACTGGTTCTGGACAGCTGGGCCCAATATCCCACACTTCAGAACATCCTGCCCAATGTGGGAACTGGGGAACTGGTTCTGGGACAACTGGGCCCAACATCCCACACTTCAGAACATCCTGCCCAGTATGGAAACTGGGGAATGGGTTCTGGGACAGGCTGGGCCAAACAGGGACATCCCACATCCCAGAATATCCTGCCCAGTATGGGAACTGGAGAACTGGGTTTGGACAGCTGCCCCAAAATGCTCATGGGGACATCCCACACCTCAGAAGATCCTGCCCMGTACAGGAATTGGGGGAACTGGTTCTGGAACAGGCATCACTCAGAGGTTTGTGGGCAACTGTATTGGGCATCACTTGGCTTTGTTGGGGTTTATCTCTCTCCTTTTTACTACAATTTAATCAGTAGTAGCAGCACACTTTGCCTTGTTTCAATTATTAAAGTGTTTATCTGTCTTCATCTTGACCCRTGAACTTTTCCATCTCCTTTTCTCCCCTAGTTCTGCTGAGGCAGAGCACTGAGGGAGTGGCTCAAGGCCAACCCACACTGCTTCCTTCTGAAAAGCTTCAGAACAACTTGCTGATGTGGAAAACTCAAGGTAATCATGGCATTGTCCAGTTGGAATGAAGGTTCTGATGTGCTTTGATTAAAGCCCACGTGAGGGAACAGCTTGTGTGAGGCACAGCAGACATTTCCTTAATTTAACAAGCCAAGGCAGGATGAGATCCAGTTAATTTTGCTTTACCTGTAATGACTCATTCCAATTGAAGTTATGGCCCTGGAGGTCAGTGGAAAAATAACTGCACTGTGTTGACTTTGAGCCAAAACACAGTAACTCAGGGACTGAAGGCAGGATGGGACCTGTGGCAGAAAACTGGAGCCAGCAGAAATTCCRCTCAGGCTTCAGGTGCTAAAATTTCACACACAGACTATAGAACATTTTCATTATTTCATTTTATAATCCTTCTTACAACCTGTCCTGGCTCCTACCACCAAACACRCTCAGGATGTTACCAAGTGATGCATTTTGACCTGGATTCTACTGGAAGTCACATAGATTAAAGTGGTTTTCCCTTCTGGTGTAAAAATTCCATGAGGCTGAATGAGATCACAGCCTGTAATGACAGTGCTCACTGTCTCCTAGCACCAGCAGTGATTAGAAGCAGAATTATAGCGTGGTGATTTCATGTCAGAGGACAATGCTTTATTAGAGTTTGATTTACTTAGTAATTTAACTACACTGAATCAGAGCAGGRGAAAGTGCTTCAGAAGTAATTTTTTCGTTAGCTTGGGTTATTTTTGTTTTGTTCTGCCTTCATTGTGACCTTCATTAGACTGTAAAGGCTCCTGGAAAACAGGAACAGTGGTTTTTGAAGTTATGATTCACCCAAATGTAACAGCAATGTACCAAGGGAAGGTCTAAGGGACGTGGAAAGAAGCTGATGACCTAAATATGAGCATGGAATGGGTTCTTTCCCTGATTCCCATGAAGATGATAATCACTACCCTTGATTAGCAGCTGCCCACTGTTGAGTCATGTTTAATTTCTCAAGTGGGGATTTACACCACCTGATTTTCCCATGGATGAGGTAAAACTGCTCTGATTTAGGAATGTAGGTTCTGCAGAGAGTCCAAAGGAAGGAATTAAACATCTCCAAAGATGATTCTGCTGTCATGGGCTCCTGAGGAAGGTGGGCTGACACAACTTCTAGAAATATCAGTGTTCCTACAAATAATGAGGTGCACTCTGATGCCTGGCTTTGGGACTGCAGCTGCTCAGGGCTGGTTCAGCCCTGTCCCTCTGCCTGTGAGTTCTGCTCCCCTGCTGCCCTTTCAGCAGCTCCAGCTCTCTGTGGGGCTGTGGGACAACCCCTGCCCTCACCCCTGCTCCAGGGCTGGCATGGAGGGATGGAGAGATGGATGGGTGGATGGATGGATGGGTGGAGGTATGGGTGGGTGGATGGGATGGATGGATGGATGGATGGATGGATGGATGGATGGATGGGATGGATGGGATGGGAAGGGGTGGGCAATAATCACAGAATTCACAAAATCACAAGATTGGAAGAGACTTTCAAGATCATTGAGTCCAACCCAGCCCCAGCACCTCAACTGAACCCTGGCACCCAGTGCCACATCCAGGCTTTGTTAAACACACCCAGGGATGGGGACTCCACCACCTCCCTGGGCAGCCATTCCAGAACTTTATCACCCTTTCTGGAAAACACTTTTTCCTGATATCCAACCTRAATTTCCCTTGGTGCAGCTTGAGACGAGCTCAAGRTCAGAGCAGGTGAGCAGGCAGGGGAAAAAGGAAWTCTTTAACTTCCCATTAAGGCTAATTTATCCTTTTTTTCCCAGGCCCAGAAATTCCCATGCAAACACATCCTCTGCTGTTGTATTTTCTGTCAAATGAACCCCCCTGCAGCCCACCCTGGGGTACCASCGGTGCTCCTGGGGCACTGTGGCACCACCTCTCAGGGAATGCATTGCCCTTGGGGCCACCAGGGGTTAGTTAAGCACTATTTCTGCATGCTTGATTACCAATTTGAGTTAATTAATGGGCTGCATGTGATCTCTATTAATTAGAGCGTGCTCAAGCCTTGATAAAGTGTGTGTCCTCTTAGCAGAGCATAATGGCTTCACAAAACCCCTACAAACTGTGGTTAATTAGAAGTGCTTTAGGATTTCAGTGTTTAAGGGATGAGGAAAAAAAAGATAAAACCCCTTTTTTAATGGTTTTTAAATGGTTCTAAGAAAAGCCTTCCATGAAGTGAAGGTAAGGATGGGGTTTTTTTTAAAGATTAAATGATTTGGTGGAAACAATTTTTCCCTGATTTGACAGCTTTGCTCTGTGTTATCTGTGGGAAGAGCAAGCTTAGGATGGAAAAAAAAAAGGCAGGGGGACACATTGCTTCAGTGGAGGAGAGGAAAGACAGTAATCTATAGTTGTTATTTCCTTAAATTTGATAGTCAGCTCTACCCAGCCGTGTAAACTCCAGGGAGGGCTCAGCTCCCACTTCCACCAGCCCCAGCTCTGGGCAGAAATCCCTTTTTGTCCTGTAATTAACATTTCCTGCTCATTATCCTTGGTTTCAACCCATCTGATGCTGCAYTTAGAGGCAAACCCTGCCCAAACCTGACAGCAGGACACCACACATTTGAAAAAAAGGGACAACTAATTAACCTTTCACTGGTAGAGTGTGTTTTCTTATTTTGATTTACCTGCCAGTAGAGCTGAGGGCAGGAGTGTCAGTTCAGTCTCTGTTCATGCCCTTTTKGCTCCTGCACTCCCACAAAGTTCCTGTGATTGGTGTGGGGGCCAAGCAGCAGAATATTTGTGTTGCATCCATAGAAACCTCCGTGTTTTTGTCTGTTTGTCTTGACCCAAAACCTGAAGTTCTCTGCCCTTATTCTGACACAGCTGCCCTTACAGCCTACAAGAGTTTAGGTCAAGCACAGAGAAGGTCTTTGTTCCACTGGGTYCCACAAAACTCTTAAAAAATAATAGCACTGAGCACTGAAGAGAAAGGTTAATATATTTATTATTTACACATACGTAAATTATACATGATATTTAATAAAATTAAGATTTTATGAGCTGTGTGGAACTGGCCATGTTTAAATGAAGGTTTTGCTCTTTCCCTCAGTTTTCTGGAGCACAGAGCCCTTCTGCACCATTGGGAATTGTGTGTTTACACTGATTCCCTGTGGCACCACTTGAACTCTTCAACTCCTCCTCTCCCAAGGATGAAATCCTGTGGCATGGAAACTCCAATGCAATGGTGAGCTCAAATATAGATGTGAAATTAATATCAAAGCAGATTAAGGAGTATTTGCTCAGCTGTTGTCTACCCAAGTCATTTTGCAGGACACAAAAAGCAATCAGCTTCATTTTTAGCAGGGCTGTTTCCCTTAGCAAGCAGCTTGATTAAGGCAGATGCAAATGCAGCTCTGGCTATGTTTAAAATGGTGGCTGAGAATGATTCTTTTAATCTAGGCCCTCATTCTCAAATGGCTGCAGGAAATGGAATAGTTGCTGGGGAAAAAGTAGYATGTGCTGTGTGGACAAAGTATTTGCCTGGGTAGACAGCTTTCAAAAAAAGAAAAAAAAAAAGAGGAGAAAATTAGAAAAAAAAAAACAAACAGCAAAAGGGAAGAATTAATAAAAAGCTGGAGGTGTTTAGCCTGGAGACAAAGAGACTCAGGGGTGACAGAACCTCTGTACAACTCCCTGAAAGGTGCCTGTGCTCAGCTGGGGCTGGGCTCTTTCTCCAGCAGCACTGACACAACCAGAGCACACAGCCTCAAGCTGTGCAAAGGGAAATATAGGTTGGATATCAGGAAAAAGTTTTTTACATAAAGAGTGATAAAGTTCTGGAATGGCTGCCCAGGGAGGTGGTGCAGTCCCCATCCCTGGGTGTGTTTAACAAAGCCTGGATGTGGCACTGGGTGCCAGGGTTTAGTTGAGGTGTCGGGGCTGGGTTGGACTCGATCTTGAAGGTCTCTTCCAATCTTGTGATTCTGTGAAAAAACCCCTGGCACCTCAGTAGCACCTAAGATTACCCAGTATTTCTTCCAACAAAGCAGGAGGAAYGATTCCCAGCACTGTTAACTCAAAACCATCATAAAAGACATTTTTAGTGCATTGTAAAAGCAAGATCAACTTTCCCAGCTCCCTGCAAAAACGAGTGCCAGCCCTGAAGCACAGCAAATTCCTCCTGGTGTGACTTCTTGTCCTCAAACCTCCCTGGAGGGTGGGCACCCCTCCCTGCTCACAAAACTCAGGGGTGTTCAGAGGATCTCATCCCTCTGCAGCCCCAGCTGGKACACAGGGATTCCTCCTTTTTCCCTGGAATAGGAGGGTGGGAAGGGCCAAGAATGGTTTGGAATTCACCTGCAGCACCAAGAGGGACAGCCAGGGGAGGTGGATGGGTAGATGAGGATGATGCTTTCTCTGGGGCTACCTAAAAACAGAGGTCAGACAAAATTAAGAGGATAAAAATGATTTTATTTATATTTATTGAAGCGCCTTCAGGTACATTTAGGGCAGACAAAAGCCCCCAGGGGCTACACCCAAAAATGGACAACGGGTCATGGGTTTGCACACTTTTATGAGTTTTGTCCATTTGCATATTGGGGTTAATTGTCCAATTCCATCTTCAGGTAATGAAGTAATTTACCCCAAGTTTGCTGCCCTCAATTCATTTTGTTTCCAACTCTGGCCTGAGGCAGTGAGGTGTCCTTGATTGCCAGGCCCAGAGAGGAATTGTTGTGTCTGCCCAAAATGGGAAAGCTGCAGCTCACACTGTGTATGGAGTTCAGAGTTATACACTAAATAATTGCAGGATTACAAATATTGAAAAATATAACAGCTAAAATCTTAAGGCATCAAGGAGGGGTTAATCCTGGGAGCTGAGAGCAGGAGGAGGCAGGAGCACAGAGCTGCACTTCCCAGTAGATGGCTCCGTGGTATTCCAGACCTGGCTTGGCCTCCTTTAATCAAACCTTTCACTCCAAACAGATGCACCCAGCTCTGCCTTTTTTGTCAGGCACTGCTGTCATGCTGAGGTGTCTTTTTTTTTTTTTTTCTTTATTATGATTGCTTCTTTTCCCTCTGATCATAACACCAGAAACTTCCCCAGTGGAATCCCAGGGCATTAAATAATCCAGCCCTGGGCTGAGTGGGGACCAACAGCTGATTCAGCCCTACTGAATTAGTGGCTGCACATCTAACCAGCTGCAATTTAACACAGCCAATTAAAGCTCTCAGAGTAACCCAAGGACACTTCATAAATGGCATTCCCAGATTCAGAATTTTTGTTGTTTTCACAAGATTGGAAGAGACCTTCAAGATCATCGAGTACAACCCGACCTCAACAGCTCAACTGAACCCTGGCACCCAGTGCCACATCCAGGTTTGCAGTCTGTTTGGTTTTTTAATTTTTTATTTTTTTTTTTTTTTTACAAAGAGGACAATATGGGATTGATGAGTCTTGTTATTTTGCCTATAAAGAGAGGTCTTAAATGCTTACAAAAGCCTGCCAAGTGCAGCCATTCAGTTCTACACCACAGAACCAAATGAGTTTTGCTCGAGTTATAAAATGCATTAATTCAAGATTATACCCCTGTATGCTGTGGAACATATGTAGGTACAGCACAAAGCTGACAATTTGTCAGGCCCTTTTCCAAGCCCTTCTCATGAAGAATGARGTCCCATTTGGACCAATTACAAGTGAAGAGGCATTACACACTGAAAATCATGCCTTTGTTGCTTAACAGTGCAAAATATTGTTGGGATAATTATTTTTGTGTAGTCCTCTTGCCCTGTGGCACAGAGCCAAATGTGATTCCAGCTCCACCTGGCTCTAACCCAAGCCCACTCCACATCAGGCCCTCAGGATCCTCATTCTCTYGTTCAACTGACCATGACCAGTGTCTGTGTGGTTTTGGTTCAACACAGACTGGTCCGTGCAGGGAAATCCAAACATTTTTCCAGTGGCAGTGGTGTTCTCCAAAAAAATGGGCCACATCTCCTGTGCCATGCCAGTTCTTCATGAGTTTTGTATTGGGTGCTTTAAAGTTCTGTATTCCTGAGTCTTGTTGTGTGACAYTATTTCTCCACTTTGGCCCCTGGTRTTTTTGAGGCTCTTTGATCATTCTGATTTTAAACCTCTGATTACACACCAGCAGCCAAACTGCCCAGCTTTGCTCAGAAATAACTTGCAAGAAATGCCTSTTCATGCTACACAACATAAACAATTGCTAAAATATGCAGATCAGGGAAACTAATGAWGTGTAATGCTACAATGTTTAAAATGTCTTAATTTAGTTTATAGGCACTAAAAAAAAAAAATCAAATAAAACAAAAAAACCAACCCACTTAGGGAGCCAAGCATCAATAACTTGAGTCTGCTGTAGCTGAGTAATCACCTCTCAGTGATGAATTCTTAAATATTAATTTGCTGGATGCTATTCATCATGTGCAACAGTGAAGGCAAGGCAGAATCAAGGCTCCAAAAGGAGAGAGAGGGTTTTTTTCAGCCAAGGTGCAGAGTTACCATTCTTTATGATCACCTCAGGTTTTAGTTTTATATTTTTCAGGATTCTGTGCTGCTTTAAGTTGTGTGGGTCTGAGCTTCACATCAGGGGATGGTGAGGTTCCCTGCACAGAGCAGGGAGACAAAACAATTCCTGCTCCAGCTGGGCACCAAGGACAAAATGGATTCCAAATCCTCAGCCCAAGAGCACAAAAAACACCGTGGGCTGCGAGAGAAAAACAAGGCAGGTGGGACTGCAGGGGCTAAAGCTGGAATGGGACAATGAACTGCAAGAATGCAAAGGATGCAGAACTGATCCCAGGAGAGACCCCTGGGAGCGCTCTGCTTGCCATTTTGGTTGGGCCATTTTGGTTCATCTTGGGTTTCATTTCATTTTGGACCATTTTTGTCATCTTGGGTTCATTTTGACCCTTTGGGTTCCTCTTGGGTTCATTTTGGGACCATTTTGGTTCATCTTGGGTGCAGCCCTGGCTGGGCTCTTGTGCTGCCCCAGGTGGATCCATTGAGGAGATCCTTTGAATGAATCCCTGCATATTCTTTAGCTCAGTCCAGTCTCTGCTCTAGCTCAGCCTTCCCAAGGCATCATTCAGGCTGGCTTGTCCCCCTCTTGCTGCCATCCATGGCTCTGACCCAGCTCCCAGAGGCTGTTTGCTGGCAGGGGAAAGCAGAGGTGACATSCCTGTGTCCCTTCTGAGGTGCAGGGAGCACCTTGAGGTGCTGCAGGGTGGCAGCAGGAGGTGTGAATGTCCCYCAGGTTTGTCACTGTGCTCCTGAATCACTGCCCATTCCCTGTGAGGTGGCCAAAGCCATGCTGAGGGGTTGAATTCTGAGCTTTTGAAAGAAGTGCAGCTYCTGTTGGAGGGGTCAGGGAATATCTCTGGAATATCTCTGCAGAACAGCTTCTCTGTGATCAGGATGTGCTTGCAAAGTGCCCCAGATTAGAGGTTTAGACCCAGCTCAATTCAGCTGAGGGGGGTCAGGCAATAAAGGTATTTCAGCTGCAGCCTATACAACAACCCTGTCTTGTAGTCTGTATGAAAAATAAGCATTGAACAGTGACTCTTGAAATGTCATATTTAAAATGGATCTAAGGTGATTCCTCATGCTTTTCCTCTAGGAAAACTTCACTCCTTGGACTTCATCCCTTCCTTGTCCTACAAGARAGGCACTCAGTACCTAAGACATGTGAGCAGGAGGGAAAAGTGATTTATTTCATACACCCTGAAAATAAAAGTAMCTGATTTGGGGAATTTTCTCCTGTGCTGAGCTGTATTTTAATGCACAGCTGCTTTCTGCTGCTGTGGTAAAGGTCGTGCTGTGGTCACACTTTTTTGGGGTTTTGCTGTGATCACTGGGTTTGCAGATCTCTGGCTTGAGRGACAGAGAAAGGTCAGGCCTGGTGGAAATTTTTTGTTCTGCTATTAAGAAGTTTTCTACACGTAGCCCCAAGTTCTTACTAGACAATGCCAGTACACACTGGGGTGGAAAACATACAGAATTCTGCTTTTGCTACTTATTGGTGTGGGATTATTCAGAAGTGATTTCAACYACTCAGGGCCTCAAGGGTCTAATTAAAGTGACAAGTCTCCTCAGAACCTGTGATGTTACAATACTTAGTGGCAGAAATAGGAATAAAAATCCCTCCCTTTTCATTGTCTTCCTGTTAAAATGTGTCATTTGACAGGAGAGAGGCATCAGGGTGGGGATTTTCACTCATTTGGAAAGCAGTGGACACCCAAAAGTGAGCAGAGAGAAGGCTCGCTCATTTTCTGTCTTTCACAAGGGTTTATCCAGCAGTAAAATGGAGATCATTCCAGCTGCATTCTCGTGGGAGTTCTGTGGAGTGCAGGAGTTTTTCACAGATTTCCTACAGAGTTTTCCACGGTTGGTAACCCCAGCTGTGAATCCATGGGTGGGGTTGTGCAGCTCTGTACCAGGTTTTGGCTCTCCTCCCCTTCAGGCTGCTGGGAAGTTGATGACAAAACTCCAAAACAAATTTTCCAAAATTTGTTGGAAAAGTTTTTCCAGCTGGGCTCAGTTTTCCCATCTGTGGCCTTTTCTCAGAGCATTCCTGTCCCCCTTTGCTTGTGCATTCCCTGCCTGCTCGTGCTTCCCACCCCCAGCAGTGAGAGCATCCAAGATTTGTGCCACAAATCCATTCCTTTATTAAGGACTTGCTGATGGAGGAGAAATCACATTCTGAATCATCACTTCCTCCAAGAGCAAAGTCTCTCAGGAACAAAGATTGCAAATTGAGGCAGCACTCTCACACCTTTCTGTGCTCCCTGGGCTGGTCCCCCAGGGAACCRCGTTTTCCAATCCTGCATCACCCACTTGGGGAGTTGTTTACTTTTCTTTAGCACAAATTTTTTWAAATGATACTTAATCACACCAAAGAGCTTTCTTTTCCTCAGACAAATTGTGTATTTACATACAATTCTCTAATTGCTTGCAACATGTTGTCTTCCAAGTGTAACACCTGCTTGGGGAGGCTGCTAATTTAGATATAACAAGATAAACGGTGGAGTTCTGGGTTTTGTAAGGAAGGCAGAAGAAAAGTAATTTTAAAAATATAATTAATTAAGATTACATAATAATTGAGATTTAGTTTTTCATATTCCATGGCGGCTTTCATAGAAAATAATTTATTTTCCTACTGCAGAAAGGAAAATTTCTGTGAAAATTTGGCCTCATTATAGGACAGAAATGAGAAAGAAAAATCAYGCCTTCTGTTTAAAAATTAGGAGCCTTTAAAGTCAGTTTTAGAGACAAAGAAGAGCCTATTTCTTGGCATAGGAGAATCAGGGAGGAAGAACTCTCTTCTCCCACTCTCCYTTTGCCTTTCTTTCCAGCTGTGCCCACCAGAGCTGTGATGGAACTCACTGAGWTTTCCATCTCTGCTTTTTGCTTTCTGTCCCTTTCCCAGCCCTCACTGCAGAGACCTCTCCAAATCCATTTYTCTTCCATTTGAGGCCCCCTGCGTGGTGCAGTGGGGAGTAAATGTCCTTTGAGGCTCCAGAGGCAAGGCTGGGTAATTGCTGGCAGGTAGAGCTGTGTCTGTCCCAGTGAAATCTTGCAATTTGGAGTTGCTTCCCTTATTGACAAAAGTGGGTTTCTATTGCCCTTATTCTGTTCATCTCCTTCCTCTCTGTGTGTCATAAACTAAAGGGAAGATTTGCTTCTGGTTGCAAAAATGCTGGTGGAGATGAAGCACAGGGAAATGGCCTGGGCTAAGAAAATAACTTTGATTTTCACTAACCATGTCTTGTGTATTGTCTGAGAGCGTTCGTAGGAAATAACTGTGTAGGGACTTTGTGTCATTTTTTTATTTCTACCATTCAATTTCATTTGTGGCTTTGCTTCCTCCCTAGGATGTAACTTTTCTCTTCTGAGTATCTAGATGGGCTTCATAAATTGTTTTTCTCTCAAGCTTGTATGCATTTATTTGTAGTTTGTCTCCTTTTTTAAAATGGAGGGAAAGCAGGATTCCACTCTGTCCRGGTAGATGGGTTCTCACCTCCAAGCTTAGTTCTGGTCCATTCCCAGAGTTGGAAACCCAGTTTCCTATGGCTCCAGAAATGTTTTCCCCTTTTACCTGTGGCCTCAATATCTGTTCTTCACATCCTTTATGTGGACATCCTTATCTGTTCTTCACATCCTCATTATCTGTTCTTCACATCCATKCCACAGCACAGATTCCTGGCTGTGCTGCAAATCCCCTGCCTCCCATCCCTGAACACCCAGAGCATCCCCAGCAGCATCCAGCTRTGCCCATCCCCTCACCTGAGCTGGTTTTAAAGGAAATATGACAAAACCTGATACCCAAACTCAGCCTCCACAGAAAGGGTTTAACTGATCTTTGGGGACTCACAAATGAGTCTGCAGAGAAATCAGATCTCATGTTTTCAGCATTTGCCCCCACCATGGAGAACTCCTGTCTAAAGAACAGAACTCAGATCTTGTGTTTTCAGCATTTGCCTCTAAAGATGGCTCTGTTATTATTAAATTCACTGCAGTGCCTTTGATAACTGTGCTGTGACAAATTGTAGTTATGCCACACACTTCAGGGCTCTGATTGTATTTAAAAAATATTTACAGAATTGTGTAAAGTGACTTCATATATATATTCTTTTTTTCCCCTTGAGGAAGGTGTTTCATTTTACATCTGGGTCAGGCTAAATCCTAAATGAATACATCTGGAAGGTGCAGGAGGGGGCTGTGGGATACCAGAGGCTTTTTCTTTGCACTTGGAGCCCATCCTGGGCTGTAAGCAAGCAAACAGCTTTGCCACCTGCAGCTATTTGCAAGCCAAAATGAAATGAGCTGATGTTCTCTGTCCTTTTCCAAGCATCCAGGTGTCCACTGGATGGAAATRTTATTGCCACTGTTAGAGCCCAGCRCAGAACCCAAATGGCTCTGTCTGGAAATTGCCCTTTGCTCTGCTCTGTGGTGCCAGGTTGTGCCTCATTRCCAGGGACAATTCCTGTTTGAATGCTCCTGCTTCAGCAAGGAATAGGATTCAAAGTTCATCAAATCACTGAGCTCTGTTTATTGAATTCAAAAGCCTTTAAACAAGGTCTTGGACTCACAGAGCTTCATTTGCAGGGYGCGCCAGACTCCCTCCATCCTCACCCATCCTCTGGTCTCTGACAGGGTTGTTACCCACATTTTTTAGAATAATGGAGTGRTTTGGGCTGGAAGAGACTTTTAAATGTCCCAGCTCCCTGTAATCTTCCACTGGATCAGGCTGCTCAGAGCAAGCCTGGCCTGGAATGTTCCCAGGGCTGGGGCACCCACCCCTCTCTGAGCAGCCTGTCCCAGGGCCTCACCACCCTCACACAAAACTTACTCCTTATATCCACTCAGCACAACCTGCTGGAATTTTGCTGTGGAAAAAATGCAGCTGTTGAAATGAAAACTTTTCTTTGGGGGATGTATTTGGTAGTTTTGACAGGGAGCATTTCAGGTGTAAAGCTGAATTTCATTGGTGTGTTCAGCCTATTCAGAAAAGRAGGCAAGGCAGTGATCACAGGAGGTTTCCATGCAGACAGGACACAAAGTTTTATTCATTAGTGATTAATTAGAAGCATATTCATGGACCAGAATAATCTGYCTTTCCTCCTTTCTGTTGCCTGCAAGATTCTAAATATTTTCCAATTACTTACTGCCCTTCACCTCACTCTAAAAGTCTTGGACTCTTGCTACTGTTATTATTTTTTTTTGAAACTTCAGGTTAGTTACAAAATTCAGCTCTCAAATGAGATTTTACAAGTCTTATAACTCTTCTCATGATGTTATTAAATCTGGAGAAAGRTGACTATAATTTCAGCTGCTGCTCTTTTAGTTTTATTGTTGGCTTCTGAGCAGGACTGGATAGAGGACACAGACAGAAAGCAGCAGCAGCTGAGAATCTCCTGCCCCTGAAAGGTGGCCCAGGTCAGAGGTGAGGGAACTGCAAGCAGAGGCAGGGCAGCAGCAGGGGAATCAGAAAAATAACAAAGCCTGGCTGAGGCAAGAGAGAAAAAAATCCATCAGCCATGCAAATCAGGAGAGATATGCAGGAGAAAAACACACATGGAGGAGTTAACAGAAAAATCATGTTATCATTGTGTTGGGAACCCCATCAAATGCGCCTGGCAGAAGGAATTTATTTAGAAATAGCTTCAGAAACCACCAAAGATCCATTGTGCCATGTGAGCACTCTGCAATATTTCCCAGCAGCCAGAGGGCTTTGGGGTGCCACATGCTGCACGGCAGATGTCCCTCTGTCCCTCTCCCTGTGCCCACTGTGACTTTGACAGTGCAAAAGATCCAGGAAARGCTGTTTGTCTGATGCTTGTGCTGTGAAGTGAGCATTGCAAACAGAATATCTGGATTGTTTTCATTGGTCATTCGAGGGTAGTTCAGCTGGCTTCCTGCTTTTATTCCCATAAAACCACTTAATATAATTGTGGGGACTGAGCCATGGCCAAATGAGCCACGATTCTGTTGACATCACTGCCCAGTTTTGGTCCTTGGARCAAATTTCATTAGCTCAGAATGCACGAGCGCAAGTCAGAAGCAGCAATCAATACTTCAGCAGTACTTCCTGAAGCCCCACATCAAACATTTCCATAAGTGATTAAAACTTGTGCTGTGCTAAATCACAACGTGCACCAACAATGCTGCACAGGGCATTTGTCAGCACTGCCTGAGCATTGCTGGAACTCAGACAGGGCACAAGAAACTGCAGCAAAAAAGAGCCCCGAAGCAGGAACTCTTGTGCAGTGACAGGATTTTACTCCAAATTTCACTGCATTTTGGTTGTTCTCTTTTTTTTTTTTTGTTTCTTTTACTTGTTTCTACTTTTAGGGATGACAGTGATTGTGAAAACAGGCACCCCCTTGTCAGCTGTGCCCATTTCTGTACTGTGAGACTCTTAGAGTTTAGCTACTCAGAACAATTCTTTTGGAAGACCATAACTRTGGTTATTTCTGTGGTTATTGAAATAATATAGTGAAATATATTAATATATATAGAAATAATATTGTGAARTATATGAAGTATAGTATATATAGTATAGTATATAGTGTGGTTATTTCAGTATAGTATATAACTGTGGTTATTTCAGTGATTATTGAAAYAATATATTGAAATATGTTAGTATATTAATGTATATAGAAATGATAYAGTGAAATATATAAGTATAGTAYATAAACTATACTTAGTTTATAATATATAAACTATACTTCACTATACTACACTATACTATATGAGGTAAAGCATATATAGTATAATATATATAAATAATGAGTATTTAGTGAAATAACTGTGGTTATTTCATGGTTATTGAAAACTAATATATTGAAATATGTAGTATATTAATGTATATAGAAATGATATAGTGAAATATATAAGTATAGTATATAAACTATACTTAGTTTATAAATATAAACTATACTTCACTATACTACACTATACTATATGAGGTAAAGCAATATGATAGTATTATATAATATAGTATTATAGTGAAATAACTGTGGTTATTTCAGTGTTATTGAAATAATATAGGGAAATATATAGTATATTAATATATATAGAAATCATATAGTGAAATATATAAGTATAGTATAAAACTATACTTAGTTTATAATATATAAACTATATTTCACTATCTATACTATAATGAGGTAAAGTATATAGTATGAGTATATATAATAATATGTATATCAGTGCAATAACTGTGGTTATTTCAGTGCTTAATTAAATAATATAGTGAAATATATTAGTATATTAATATATATAGAAATCATACAGTGAAATATATGAAGTATAGTATATATATTATAGTAAATAGTGAAATAACTGTGGTTATTTCAGTGGTAATTGAAATAATACAGAGAAATATATATTAATATATTAATATATATAGAAATAATATTGCAAAATATATGAAGTATAGTGTATATAGTATTGTATATAGTGAAATAACTGTGGTTATTTCAGTGATTTCAATCTGTGTGGGAAGTGCCTGCTGTGCTCCTGACCCACAGAGACATCAGGGACTCAACCTTGCCCATTTGTGATGTGATTATTGTGGCCTCGTGGTCCTGTGGTCTGGGTGACACTGGTGGGATGGATCACACAGGACAWCACCAAATCCATGGAAACAGAGCTACAGCTCTTTGCACAAATTTCAGCAGGATTTGGATCAGTTCCTCAATAAAAAAAGGAGTTTTTCCATTTTTCCATCTGCATGCAGMGTCCCCATCTCCCAAGCTGTGCAGCATCCCGTGGAAGGATTTGTAAACACTTGAGCACTTTCATTGCTATGCTGCTGCCTGTCCAGTCCTTCACAGAAATCCATTCYGATTTCCCATTTCTGCAGGGATGTTTGCTTATCTTCTTTCAGCTGTCTTGGCCTTCAGGAAATTGAAACAGAAGGGCTCAGACCCCCTGCCAGAGATTTTGTTTCACAGTGTTCTGGTGCTCTTTATGGCTGAGTGATGAATACCAATTTAATTATACTTGGGAGCCCTGGCTGAGTTTTCTTTTGTTAAGTCAGAAGTGTGGAAATGAGTTCCAGCTACTGTTAAAGAATTGTTACAGTGCTACCATAAAATACAGAATTTCCACTGTACAKGGCTTGTTCTACAGCCCTTCTAAATTGAACTCAATTAAGCTGCATGTCTGCTCCGCTGTCAGGGATATAAAACTGCTCCAGTCACATGTGGCATGTGGTAATGCATTAAATCAGGAGATTGTCAATACCTCCACACCATGTCCTAAGGTGCCCCTTGCTGAAGCTCCTTTTAAATTAGTGTGAATGGCTGCAGGTGTAATAAACACATGTCTATATTCAGGGCATTTATTATGGAAAGGAACCAAGGGTACCAAGCATGATTTTGCTGCTTTAAGGTTTGTGAGCAATGTTTGTGAGCAGAGGTGGATAAATGAGTGTGATCACTGTGAAATTCCTGCTGTGGAACAGGTGAGGATCCTTTATGTGGACAGATTTTGTTAGAATTTTGCCTTTCTGTGGAAATATTACAGACAACATATGTTTCTGAAATAAGCTGGTGCATTTCCAGAGATTTCAGTGAAGGTTCATCCCCTAACATTGGCAGAAAATTCGAACTTGTTTTGGGAGAAGAAAAACAACAGARCAAAACATGTAAGAACGTGATGCAAAATACCTTTAAATTCTCAGTGACCTCYGTGGGCACTTCATGAAGTACTAACATTATTCATAATATCTGGTTTTGAGTACTTTTCTCTCTCTTATTGCTGCTTCTTTCCCCAACCTTCTTAAAATTTACTAAGCAACACTGGTACTGAAATGGTATTTCCTAATATATGTGTTCTGGCTGACAAAATGTCAGCAGACTGTTAAACAAAAAAAAAAAAAAAAAAAAAAAAAAGGAAACTTTATTTATTTCTCCCTGCAGAAGTGGGAGGAGATGAAAAGCCCCATTGTCAGCCACCTCTCAGTGTAGGCAATTAAGGAGCAGCAGTGTACTATTCACATTCAGAGCATAATTCAATAAATACATACTGCATGCTCACATTCCACAACTGGTAATTACACACAGATGCAATCAACAGGTCTTTTTCAACATTTTTACAAACCTCATTGAACTGCTAAGAAACCTCAAAGGGCAGYACACCCACCCCACACACTCTCTGCTCTAAATCTAACTCTAAATAAATTATTAAATAGAAAAAAAAAAAAAAAAACAGAAAAAAGTGTTGACAGAAAGGATTTATCCAAGGAGAGAATTAAAAATTCAGCATGATTTCAATTATAGGCAGGTTCCTCAGATGTCAGCCTTTAAAACAGTGCCCATCACTTCCCAGGGGGTGTGGGAATGTTTGGGGTTCTCTGTGATGCAGAGGTGTGAGGTGATGCAGATGTGAGGTGATGCCTTGTGAAGGCTGAGCTAGAACAGAGGCTGGACAGAGCTAAAGAATAAAGCAGGGATTTATTAGAAGGGTCTCCTTAATGGATCCACCTTGGGCAGCACAAGAGCCCAGTCAGGGCTGCACCCAAGATGAACCAAAATGGCCCCAAAATGAACCCAAGATGGACCAAAATGGTCCCAAAATGAACCCAAGATGAACCAAAAATGGCCCCAAAATGCACGAGCGCTCCGGGGTCTCTCCCTGGGATCAGTTCTGCTCCATTTGCATCTTGCAGTTCATTGTCCCATTCCAGCTTTAGCCCCTGCAGTCCCACCCTGCTTGTTTTTCTCTCTGCAGCCCACGGTGTTTGTGCTCTTGGGCTGAGATTTGGATCATTTGTCCTTGGTGCCAGCTGGAGCAGGAATTGTTTTGTCTCCCTGCTCTGTGCACAGAGCTCACCATCCCCTCATGTGAACCAGACCCACACACTAAAGCAGCACAGAATCTGAAAATAGAAAAGCAAAACCTGAGGCATCAAGGCAGAGCATCCCTGTGCCCAGGCTGCTCTGCACTCACAACACCCAGGGGATGGAGGTGCTGAGCAGGAGGAGATATGCAAAAGGAGGTTTCCTTCCTCTCCTTTGCCTTCAAAGGTGTCACTCAGAAATGCCATTATTTGCTTGAAGTGTGGGAACAGCAATGCCTSTGCAAACCAAAATATTATTTTCATGCATTTTAACAGCTGTTACAACACAACCAACACTTGTGGTTCCAGCCACAGTTTTCCCTGTGCTCTCAGACAGCATCAAACATGAAATTGTGATTACAAGATGTGTTGTTTGCTTTTCTGAGTGGTGTAGAGCTCTCAAATCCCTCATGATCAGGAGAAAATGAAAGATCTAAGAAGTCCTGGTGACTCAGAGCAGTCCATGAGGGAATGAGCTGGGGGGGAATTAATGTTTTGCTGTGGTTTTCCTTCCCATAGTTCTGAAAGTTTGTAGCTTCCTTATCACTTTCTTGGCTCCAGAGAGAGCAGGGAATTTTCTCRCCCTCTACTTCATTTGCTGCAAAATTGATAAAAAGTTGTAGCTAATGGGAGTCTGTGGAACACAGATGGATGAGGCACTGGGAGAGGCATCAGGAGCTCTAACACTGATTTATGGGACAAGTGGCTTGGGCTCACTTGCAGTAAACCACTTGAGCATTGTTCACAATCTTTAAATTACATCCCCAAAGAATTCCAGCCGAGTGCTGGAGTCCCCAGGCTGTGCTTTCTGCTGCTCCCATTCCTCACTGAATCCTAAATCCCACTCTGCACAAGGCCCAGCTTTAAGAGGACATTTGGAGGGTAGTGTTCATTTTGTGACCATCTTTCCTCCTCTGAAATCCACATTTTCAGACCCTTTCCCAGTCCCTAGGATATGTTTTTTCTGGGAAAACTCACTGCACTACATTTTTAGGAGAAAAGMCCTTGGGGTGATCAGCTGGAATGTTGATGGACATCTCATTTCTGCACCTGGGCCTGCTGGGTGTTCCTAGGCCAGGGGATGGAAATTTTATTATTCCCAAACTCTAGGTAATGGTGGTTTTAGAAATTAATGGGACATATTTTTCCCATACTCTAGGTAATGGTGGTTTTAGAAATTCATGGGACATAGTGTATCCCACAGGGGAAAGCTGGGACCAACCTAGAGCAGAATTATCATCCTCTGCAAGGCRCAGGAAAAGGGACCAGGTTGTACCAAGTTAAAAAATTGTGCTGAATGCTGTGTTTGTAATTGTGTGTAAGTTGTTCAGCCTGAACTAGGAGCAAGAAATGTGTTCCTCTCAAAAAAAAAAAAAAAAAAAAAAAAAAAAAGAGATGATTCTGCACCATATGCTATGAAATGGAATTTTCAGGTACTCAGTGAAATTTTGAGTAAAAGCTGCATTACCTCTGTGAAGGATGCTCCTGAAGGACAGCAGGAGGGAGCAGGAGTGCTCTTTGTGGTACTCACAGTCTGCTTCAGCTTCATTTCATAATCCCCTATAATTGGATGTCGTTTTTCCCCACGTCTTGAGCACTCGTTTGCCTTTGGAAAGGGTTTTGTGCTCAATGGGTGGAAGGTGTTCATTAGGCACGAATTATCACTTTGTTTAGCTGCTGACTGAGCTGAGGGCCTTGCACAGGTTATAACAGAGCATTAACCAAGGCAGAGAGAAGGGAACAATCCTTCAGTTCAATTGGAGATGGAGAGAGGAGCAGCTTTGCTGCTGAGTCACTCAAGCTCCATGAAATGCATCTCATTTTCTACCTCTCTGCTATCAGAGAAAGGACAGATGTTCTCTTCACATCTAAAACACACCAGCCTCAGAGACTACTCGAACCTCCTTCATCTCAACCATCCCAAGGTGTTTAGAGGCTTTGGAGGGGAATCATTCCCCGTGGGATAGATGGTGGTGATTGCTCACTGGGAGCATTCTGGGCTGTCTGAGGCAGGTGTGTGGCCCAGAATCTCTTACACAAGGGCAAAAGTGGGCCCACTGCTCAGAAGTAACARGTCAGGATTCTTTAGTGTTGTCTGAAGAGATCTTTGCAGGTGTGACAGGGATTTGTTTCTGGATGGCACCCACCAGACCAGCCAGAAGGGTGTGAAACTCTCCAAGGTGTTCATGGCACATGGTGTGGTTTCAAACTGGAGCACCAAGGCAGCTGTAGAGCAAGGACAATTCCCTGAATTGCTGTGGGCCAGGCCCCAAATGTTTTTTACATAATTTTTTTCTGAACTGAGCTGTGATCCTGTTCTCCTCACCCTGGCTTTGTGGCCACTGAGCCACCAGCCTTTAATTCACCAGAGCTCATCCCTCGCTGCCACATCTGCACATTCATCTGATGCCTTGGGAAGGCTGCCCTAGAACATAGACTGGACAGAGTTTAAGAATAAAGCAGGGATTTATTCAAAGGATCTCCTCAATGGATCCACCTTGGCAGCACAGCCAGGGCTGCACCCAAATGAACCAAAATGGTCCCAAATGAACCCAAGATGAACCAAATGGTCCAAAATGAGCCAAGATGAACAAAATGGTCCCAAAATGAACCCAAGAGGAACCAAAATGGTCCCAAAATGAGCCCAAGATAACCAAAATGGTCCCAAAATGAACCCAGAGAACCAAAATGGTCCCAAAATGAGCCCAAGATAAACCAAAATGGTCCCAAAATGAACCCAAGAGGGAACAAAATGGTCCCAAAAATGAACCCAAGATGAACCAAAATGCCCCAAAATGAACCCAAGATGAACCAAAATGGCCCCAAAATGCACGAGCGCTCCCGGGTCTCTCCCTGGGATCAGTTCTGCTCCATTTGCATCTTGCAGTTCATTGTCCCATTCCAGCTTTAGCCCCTGCAGTCCCACCTGCTGTGTTTTCTCTCTGCAGCCCACGGTGTTTGTGCTCTTGGGGCTGAGATTGGGATCATTTGTCCTTGGTGCCCAGCTGGAGCAGGAATTGTTTTGTCTCCCTGCTCTGTGCACAGAGCTCACCATCCCCTGATATTGAAGCTCAGAATTGCACAGTAAAGCAGCACAGAATCTGAAAAATAGAAAAACTAAAACCTGAGGCATCACATCCAGCAGGCTGAAGTTTCCTCATCTCACTTTGTTTCCCTAAAAGCAGCCAGCCATGAGCTCAYTGGCTGTCACAGACTCTTTTAAGGCACCCCCCACCTCTGCTGTCTCTGTATTCAGGCASACACAAGGGTCAGCAGTTTCCCACACCACCATTTCCTCCTCATCTCCTGCTCTGCTTCTTCCAGCCTGGGCCAATTTTTCATTAAGGAGAGCTCAGCAGTAGAAAGAGCACACAAGGCAGCAAAAGCAGAGTGGTTTATTCCCTCTCCCACTTCCATATGATTCTTTATTTTGAAATGTAAGCACAGCATGGGGCATGCTGTTCTTCAAGCCACTGAATTGGTGACTCTCCTCTCTGTGTGTTGTCACCAGCAATCATGGCTGGGGGAAAGGCAATATCTCCCAGTACTGATCCTTCCTGGGCAAAGGTAATGGAAGCCTGAAAGATTATTCATCCTTGTCTACTCAGTCTCATATGGTAAATTGCTTTATTAGAATACAAAAATATTTAAAATTTGYACCATCAGGAGGCTGTCTAAGCACTGCAGTTTGTTTCRTGCCTTTAAATCAGAGCTGCATTAATCAAAATATTTGCCTTGCAATTGAACAACCACTTTACTGGTTAACCCAGGCTATTCCCTGGAATGCTCATGTGTGGGTTAAATGAAAAGTAGAGCTCCAGGGTTTGATTTGTTCCTGCAGAMTTTCATTCTTCCCTGTGTGAGGATGGTGAATGCTAATCCTTCACTGGGGACATTTCTTTCCAGTAATCAAGTGCCTTGTTATCAATCCCTGGGGCTGGAGCTTGGAGAGGCTCAGGCCAGGGGATCAGAGGGAGTTGCATCCCCCAGCAGGGCTGTGATGTGCAGCTGGTGGGTGGCTCTGGCTSGAGAGGCACCAGCCTGGCCTCCTGCCACCATCTGTCCATGCTCCTGCTCATGTTGGGGTGCAGAGCTGAAAGCTTCATTGAGTCCTGGGTGTCCAAAATGTCAGGTGTCACAACAGGACACAAAATGAACGACACTCACAYRCTGAGATGYCCAAGGTAAAAAAGGCATGTTTATTTTCAGATTTCGATATTTATAGAATTCTAAAAGTGACCCTGGMTTGGAGGATGAARTTGCCACCTCTCCAACCAYRCTGGKCAAACCAACAGTCCATCAATTCYCTCYTCCTCCAGAAAGGAATGCAAACCAATCATTATTTACATGAAAAGTGCGTGAGAAACTCCATCACAAAAATGTCAACATCAAAAAGCTTAGTAGAACTTTAGAAGAACAGAGCAACAGTTGGGGGTGGGGGGGAAATTCTGGTTCTTTCCACACAGAGCAAGGGTCACTCTGGATTGTGGTGAGTGGCCACCCTCAGTCTGTGGCACAAGAGGGAGACACATCTGGAGGGATCCACAGTGGGATGAAGCCCTGAATTAATCACATTTTCGGAATGCACAGCTGGGAGGCAGCCCAGGGGCAGAGCCTGAAAATCCTAATTTCAATCCAGGGATTTCAGATCACCCCTCACACACTTTGCTGAGGCCTCCTGAAGAACACCCTCCCAGAAGGAGATGCTGCCATGGGAACAGCAAAAGGAGCCCTTTAATATTCTGTGCATTGAGCAGCCTTGCTATCAATATGCTTTTGGGATGGCAGCATTGCTGAGTTTAATGATTAAAGATGCAAAAGTGCAGTTCGGTTCTGTACTTCCCAATGAAAATTAGACCCTCCAGAGATTATGGATAAATGACTACATATCCCAGAAAGTAATTTGAGCAAGTTCCAGATCACTGACCAGAAGAAAATTCAACTACTGAACACAAAGACATGTTTGCAGCCATGAACACTATCTGACAGGGTAACTAGATTATGTCAGATTCTGCTTACAGGCAACTGAAAATAAATAAACCTGAAAAATTACTTCACAGTGGGTGACTGTAGGTGGTGAAAAATACCACTCATGAAGAATTATGATCCAAACCAGAATTACCTTTATGTTCCTAATCTGCTCTCAAGGCTTTCTTTTTGTCTTTAAAATAATAATAATACTAAAAAAAAAGCTACAACCTTAATATTTCTTATATGTCAGCTCAGACCCCCTTGGGTTAATACATTCTGCAGTCTTGTTGTTTACTTCTCATTAAGCTAAATGTTTTATGCAAATCATCTGACATAAAGCCAGACGACCAATCTAGAAAGGCTGTAATTCCATCTGATGAGTTCATTCAACTGAAATCTGTACTTAATTTCCATAATTATACTACCCTATTCTCATAATGTGAACTGATTGCTGCAAAAACACAAAATAACTGAAATGCGTTCAGATTTAAAATATGAAAATGATATGTCCCTTTGGGCACAAGAGTTATGTTTTACAAACAGTTTCTCTATTTTCTTTATTTTCTCCAACAAAATATCTCTTTATTTAAGGCTTTGCCAGCCTCATTTAAAGACTATTAAAATGATAAGAGCTATTTCTAATGCAGTGTTGCCTTGCTAGGAAGAAAAAAAACGAAAATTAAAAATAAGAAAAAAGCAGGGGGAAAGWGAAGAAAATTGAGGGGAATAAAACCCCACCAAACCAACACACCAGGACATTAATAATTATATTAATGCATTATGCTCARAAGCCTGAAGATTGCTGTCTTGTCRTGGAGCTTAAACTCAGAACAAACTGGCTGTGTTCTTGCTGACAAGTCTAAGGATCTATTTAATTAAAGAGTCAGACAAATGAAGTTGCTGCTGCACCAAGAAAAGTCTGAGTGTAGTTTGGCTTGGAGGAGCTGCCAAGGGCCTGAACTTCCCTTGGGAAGCTCAAACTTTCCAAAAGTCTCTCAAATATCTCCTGTGGTGCCTCAGAATCAGRGAGGAAAGCTGTGCTCCAGCTTTGGGTTGGGTTTATGGAGGTATTTGAAGGAATCTGGTTTATAGAACAGTTTTCAGCATGACCTTAAAATGAAGTCACTAAGTCACCAAAAGACCAGGATTTTTATCTTTTTTTTTTTCTTCTGCCTGTTTGTATAACCACAGTTGTCTTATGGACAACATCAATTACAAAAAGTTGTACTGAAAYGGAGCAACACTCAGGACACCTGGTGGGAAGGCCAGGATACAGAAGAGTGTTTGAAGAGTTTTAAATGACATTAACCTGATGGTGTCACCAACCCCTCCCTCTCACTTGTAGAGAGGTGCTGTGATATTCAGAAATGTGAATTTCTGTGCCAAAAAAAGAGTACATTTTATTATTTTTCTGTCTCTTGCATAGAACAAACCAAATATTTCCTTGGATTACTCAGAAAAGCAGTGGCTATTTTTATGTAAAAGTCACTGATCGCTCTCTCAGGTTGACCCAAGAATTGCAGTTTCCTTCTSCAGTGTTGTCCTGGTTTAGGRCAATTTTGGGAGAAAAACCTCCAATAGGGTTTATTCAAGTGGCCCCTCCCCAGCTGGTTCAGGTAAAAGATTTCCTTGGAGAAAAGTGGAAAAAACTGTTTATTTAACAGGCAAAGCATTCACCAGCAMAAAAATTGAACMATATTAAATTGGGGGGTTCTTGAMTATATCCCAATTTGTGACCAGCCATTTGTCTGTCCCCATGGACTTGTGTTACCAAATCAATTTTTTAATCTAGGTGTAACTCTCTCTTTAGAATTGCTGCAGCAATCCAGCTCTGCTAATGATAATTATAACACTGCTTTGAAACCCTCCTTCCTTCTCTGTGGGGAGACAAAGGTAAAGCTGCAGCAGTTTTATTTCTGTTATATTTTAATCACTTTTTCTGAGGAATTTCTGAACTTTTCTGGGTGGCAGCTGGATTCAGGCTTTGCCTGAACTCTGCGTGCTCTTACCTTGAGAGGAGCTGAAAAATGCAGCTCGATGTTTTTTAAACCTTCCAGAGGTTGGAGTGTGCAGCAGACAGTTCTGCATGATGGATGGTGAAACCAGTTAAATGTGCCACACTGCTGTGAGCCTGGGCAAGGAGACTGCTGCAGGAATTCTATAGAATGCAGATAATTCTGCTCTCACCACGATGACCTTTCTGGGAAAAAAAAAAAAAAAAAAAAAAAAAGATAGCAGAATCACTTTATAGCTTTCTAATAAAAATAAGAAATAATCCTGTTAAATTCAAGCTCATCCAGCTAAATCACTTGAGCTTTCCCATATCCCTGCTTTAAATATCCTCAGCTGACTTTGCTGAAATGAGAAACACTCCTGGGTAAACAGCAGCTGGCCCTGCTGCAGAATTACACTCTTGGGTCAGAGAGAAGCTCATGGGGCYTGGAATTTGGGAATTTCTTAAAGAACTGGGGCAAAGTTGGGAGCTCTGTGAAGCTGTCCAGATCTCCACTCCGTGGTTTGCTCTGTTTGTGCACTCAGCACATTCAGCCCCTTGCTGGGACTCTCAGAAGGAAGAGTGTCACTTGCTTAATTGCCACTATCACTTCCTGGAGCAACTGGTTATTCTGGTGGAATGAATGCTCATTTGTTTAATTAGCTTAATGGYCTGGAAGTGTCTAAACCCAAAAAGCTCGTTCCAGCTAACTGGAAAGCTCTCTGTGCTGAAAACAAAGGTTGCTCATAGCCTCATGGATTATTAAGCTTACATTTTTTTAATCAGAACTCAGAAAAAAAAATATTATTCCATAAGCCAAATCCTAGGAATTTTACAGTTGAGAGAAGTCCCTTTAAGAAACTAAATTGCATTTTGCTTTTCTGCAGGAAAGGCTAATGAGGCCAATTTAAAGGGATGTGATTTGTTCTGAAAGTGTTGGCCTTTGTAGATTCCTCCATCTCTTGGAGGGAATGACCTGATTTTACTCCAGATGAGCCTGCTTTGGATCCAGCAGTTTGGATTTGTGTGCACTGAATGATTCTGCTTTTACTGGGCTTATTTGCATGAAGCAATTTGGATGGAGTTTGGTCATAAAAAGACTCTTGCCTGTATTTTCCTGGAGTTTTTAAGTGATAAAATGTAGTATTTACTTAATGAGGAGCATAAGGATATTTTTTCATTGTCAGTGGCTCCCTGGGATTTACCTGAATCAACCTCAGTGTTTTATTGAAACAGTGTTCACCAAATACATATTTTTTGTTTATATCTCCCCCAAATTGCATTTCCTGCCACTCCAAATTACAATAATTCAGATGAGTTGGGTTTATATTACACAAAATTTCCACGGGTTGCAGCATGGATTTGCACTCCAGGTGATCAGAGTAAACCATCGATGGTACTTTTATTGTGGTTACAGGTGCTAACATTTCAATTTACCACACAAATAGCACTGCTTTTATTTTTATCTTGAATTTTCTCTTACTGAGATATCTGTGTGCCTCGCAGAGCTGTTGGTTTGTGATCTGGGGAATGGAGCTGCTGGGATCATTCTCTTGTCACCACAGCTCTTCTCCTTCCAGTCCTGTTCTCACTTGGCTGCTCTGCCTGSAAATTCTTATTTCTTGTTTATTTAATGTTTATTCTTATTTATGTAATGTGCAAAGTGCCTATTTAAAATAATATCCAACATATAATAACAGAGAACATGGTTCTTAAGTCTTAYCTGGAGATCTTCTAAATATCAAGTACTGGGAGAAGAGGGAGTTGAATAATCACCAWGAAAATGCCTCAGAGAAGGATTTTCAGATTTTCACTTAGGCACATGTTTCTGCCTCTTTACAGTCCAACAGGGCTCTAAACCCATCCCTTAAAAAGGAGTTTTTAATGTTGTTTGCACCAGGTGGAACCAAAATAGTTAGGATGAAATAAAGGACTAAAGAGAGATTTGGGGGTTAGAGGGGTACCATTACACAGAGGGAAAATATTTAGTAGGAAAATAAGYATTTAGGAATATCTGCAAATAGTATTGCATTTTACATGAAGCTCCTCTGGTAACAGCTTGATGTTTTTCCAGGCTAAAGGGAAATGCACTGGTAGAATCTCTGCTTTGCTGGATGATCTTTCTGTGAGAAGTGGATCAGGGTGGAGAAGGAGGAGGGAGATWGGGCTGTCTCTGGGGAGGGAAAAGGGATTAAATTGAGGTGTGTGGGTGGAAATCTCCTCTGCAGCCTTACATCAATTTTACAAACCCACAAATTAATTGAAGKGGTTCAGGACAGCTTAAACCATTGGAAGGTTTTACTCACTCCTGGTCTGAAAGGTTTCAATGAAAATTTACTCTGAATACTGGCTCAGTAATTGGAATTCAYGTACTGGCTACCAACTGAATGCCTAATCGGAACCTATTACTGCAGCTCTTCCTAACAAAAAAAAATATATGTTCTGGAGTGTAATTCCACTCAAATTATCTGCCATGTCTATAGATTCAGCCCCCCTAATCTTCAGAGAAACAATTGTGCAGAGCAAATATTGGCACATATTGTGCACGTCAAGCTGCCATCTCCATTGCTCTGGGTATTGCATTGCATTTGGAAAATAAACTTGATTTTCATTTTTCTCCAAACATCAAAGGATAATCCCTGCACGTTTGCTTTACAAAGATGCTGTCTAATTAGTAGAATTCTAATTAAGTTCGTATGCAAAATGGTTCTATCAGGTGCCCATTTCAAGSATGAGAACCTTTGGAACTCCCAGAGTTTCTCGTGGCCTCGAGTGACATTCCCATTTGCATGAGGTGCTTTAAAGCCCTTTGAGTTCATGTGCTGCTGCCTAATGGATTTAGTAACAGATCTTGCAGTGCTGCTACAAGCTGAGCCTGGAGAAGCCTGATCAGGTTAAGCTGCCCAAGATCCTTGGGATCATCCCCAGGGTCTCCATCAAATTAACTGACACAACCAACCCCACACACAGGATCTYAAAGCTTTATTGTACAGGTGAAGGCAAACACTTGTGTGAGAAAAGCGATGCTCACTTCCAAGAATTTAAAACRTTTATTAAAACCTTATCAAAAACAYAACAGAAAACTGAATAGAGAAAATATTACAGTGCCAGGAGCAGAGGATTTTCCCCACCATGTGCTCASCCACWCAATGGAGGTTTCACCTTTTAACCCTTTAGCCCCTCCCAAARTTCTGTCCATCSACTCCTTCTCTGCTGTCCAGTGGTGGAAATCACTTCCTTAAATCTTTTCTGGAGTGTGGCATTCACATTCCCTGGAAAAATCCCTTCACCCAGGATTTTTCTCCTGRGAAGCTGAGAAGCCTCAGAGAAAAGGAAAACAATTCTTATCTCATTTGCTTCTCCTGTGTTKTGCTCATGTGSAATGTGTTTGGAGATTKTTWACCCACAGGTGATTGTTCCATTGGATTCTGCTGTGAGYTGTTTTCACTCTTTGGCCAATCAGGGCCAAGCTGTGTCGGGATTCTGGAGAGAGTCGTGAGGTTTTTTTATTATCTTTTTAGCATTCAATAAGTATCCTTTCTGTATTCTTTAGTATAGTATAGTATAGTATTCTTTAATATAATATTAATAATAATATTTTTATAAATAATAATAATATATTTATCATAAAATAATAAATTAGCCTTCTGAGCACATGGAATCAGATTCATCATTCCTTCCTTCATCAGGGCATTCCCAGCACATACAATACCGGAGGTCAGGTGCTACCTCAGTAACAAGATAAGCCTCCTAATTGTCCCAAACCCAGGCCACCCCTGATAACAACACAAGGCGGTAAAACATAGCTATAAATCTATAAAACTTCTCTTAACATATATACGGGATATTTGCCTTTTAATTGTGAGAGTCAGGAATCCCATTACTCACCTATCACACCTGCCCAAAAGCCACAGTCCTGGGCACTGCGCTGTGAGAATGGGAATCAGGAACTCTCTGTTTTCCTGCTGCTGGGGCAGCACGGGGAGCAGTGCCCTGAGGTGCCTGTGCTCAGCAGGGCTGTGCAGGGGTCCCGAGGGGAGACCAGCATTCTGACACATCCTGCTGCTGCCATCCCTGTGCTGATGCCTAACCCTGCCTGCTCACCCTGCCCCTCTGAAACACCTCCCACAGTTTCCCAGGGCAGAGCTGGCTCTGCCTGCACTGCCTGCAGCTCTACACGAGCCTGCATTGTGCAGAGAGAAGGAATAAACCCATTATCTGCTTAGTCCCACTGCTGACAGTGTGGCCATGAATAATGAGAGCAGAATTTGGTTGTTAATCCTTCATGTGCAATTAATTTCTCTTTCAAGTACATGTTCAGTGCCTCCTTGAGCCCGTGTAAATTACTGGCATCTGTAGCATCCTTTTGCAATTGTTTCCCAGCCCTGCTGTGTGTGGTGGGAGGAATTACCTCTTTTCAGGAGTGTGGAATGTGCTCCTGGCCATTTATTCCACGTCCCTGCTTTTCCATGGATGCAGCAGTGAACAGTTAGTGAGAAGTTATTGCCTCTCCATCCTTTCAAATTTGGCACACTTCTGTCMTATCCCACCAAATGATTCTTTTCCTAGGCTGAGTAATCCCAACTTATTCTATTATTGCTTTTATRGAGAGTTATTAGACAGCCTAGTTTCCACTTTCTGAATTTTTTCCACTTGTAATATACTCCTTTTGAGATGAGAAAACCAGCCCTGTGCCCACTATCCAAAGTCTTTCTGGGACGTGGTGCACAGGATTGCTGTGGTTTCCCTTTCCTCAGGGCTGAGATATTCAGGTCTCTGGGRTGTCCCTCTCAAGGGCTTTTAGACTTGCTTTGGCTTCTAAATCATCCTTTTTATTTTTCCTGTATTTCTTTGCCTTTTGTAGGCAACCCAGGAATATTTCTGCAATATTGTTTTGCTCTTTACACAMTTTGTCTGTATGCTTTTTGTGGTGTGTGCCCTTTACAAGTACCTATTATCAGGAGGAATGATGAAATAATTAGAGCCAGCACTTCCCCCCTTTTGGAATTGCTGAGGAACGTGGTTACTTGGAAGCCACTTGTGTCTCCAGAGCTTTCCTTATTCTTTTTATTCACCAAAGAGCAAAAAAATAATGAAAACACGAAATCTGAAACTCTGTTATCAACATGAACCTTGGATCTCTCTCTATTGTTACCCAGTCCTTGYTATGGATGAAATCCAGCATCATCTAAATTCCAGCCCATCTAAATTTGCAGCAGCAGATGGGTTGGGGGAACATTCTCTTTCATTTTATCTGGTATTTCCTGGATATTCAGCTGCCACTGGCGCCCACAGTTGTGCASCAACATGTAAAACAGAAATGATTCCCTCCTTGTGAGCTGCAGATGAGCTTTGTTCTGTTCTCAGTGAGCCTCCCCCCATTTTGTGCAGGAATGTTCACCTGTGAGGCCACAATGAGCACGTTCAAAGCCAGGGATATTTCACTTGGATCCTCTGAAGGGATGACAAGCTCCCTGTATAATCAGAATGGCTTGGCCAGCCAACCTCAGCAGGAGCTTATTTTCTACTTCTAGTTCATTTATAATCCATACAAYATTTCACTGTTCTTCCTCTAAGGATATAGCTTCACTTTTATATATATTTTATATGGACTTTACATTATGGCTTCTTAGATGAGAGTCTTAATGTGAGATCATGCATACATTTCCCACATGCAAATAAATTATACATGTTCTATTAATTCTCCTTTTCCTTCCTCACCTCTCATGTACAAGCTGAGTTACAAAAATGTCTGTTAAATGCCTGCTCAGGGTATTCCCACTTTTCTGATACATTGCTTACTYCTGTTTCTTGGACTAGAATGGAGATTAAAATTGGAAAAGATATTTTCATAGTTTGCCTACTTTGGGAGAGAAATCAAACAGAACAAACTGATTACTGCATCAATGGAGACACAGATTTAGTGTTAGATTGCAGGAGAGACTGCTTGGAAAGAGGAATGAATTGGATTGGTATCTTACATTTATGATGGATTATAAACCACAGTGATTTACTATTTAATGCAGGGAGAAGAACTGTGGCATTTCTAAGCTTCGATTCAGGGAAGGAGTGAAATATTCACAGAGTTCTCAGCACACAAGTGGCCCATGTTATTCTAATAAAAGTCCCCACAGGTTGTAAGTCAGGCACCAGCCTTGGCAGCAGGCAGGGCTTTGTAGCAACCTGACTTTTTAATAGCAGCCACTGGAGGAAGGACTGGAGGGAATTAAGGATGCTGGAGTGACTCATTGCTGAATGGCTGGGTAATTAAGTGCCCTGGTTCTGAWCACAATATTCTGGAGGACTTGGAGRCATCAGAAGGGCTTGCTGCAAAAAGAAGAGTGGCAGAAATAGCTGGGAGCTTGATGAGCTGTAAGCAAAACAGTGARAATCTTGGGGTTTTTTCTACTGCTCAGGGAGAAAATTAAACAGGTAACTGCCCCCAGATCCCAGGTCAGCATTTCCTGCCACAGCAATCCTCTCACAGCAACAATTGGCCATCGTGGAATATGGCAAGTGCAGGATGACTGCCTCTCCCTGGAAGACGAATTTCAGGATGTTAATTAGGATTCCTTGGTGAAATGCAGCTACACTGCAAAATATTTATCCTCTCAGTGTGTGTGCTGGGGTTTGGATCAAGTACTTTGGGGAAAATAGCATGGTTTTTGAGGAAAATAGAATGATTTTTTTAGGAAAATAGCATGATTTTGGTGCCTCACTGTGCTGTGGCTGGACTGAAAGCTGGTAGAATACTTTTCATTCTCCACTCCCACCATCCCTCTTGAGATCTTATTTAAGTTCTGAATAGAACTTTCATCAAAATTGGGTTCAGTCTTTCTCCAGACTTCATTTCTTGTGAGTCTCCCACCAAGCAATTTTAATCACAATTGTCAACCTAAGAGTAATTTTAACAGAAGGCACATTTGTAACTGTCAGTGTTCATTCCAGRAACCTTGATCTGGATGTTAAATGTGGGGAAACACAAACATACAATAAATTCCATGCATGCAGCCAATTTATATTCTTCATACTGAATATTTGTAAGTGAACACTCAGGCAATAACTATTCAAWTGAATTTATTGGTGCTGAAATAATGTCAGAAACTCAGGAGCTGTTAGTGTACAATTCAGCACAAGGAAAGAGGTGAAATAATGTACAATTGTAGTCTGAAATTTCTATACCAAGACATTCTGGCTCGCTCTCATTTTCTCTGTCTGCCTCCATTAGTAGCAGAATCCTTTCTGGAGAGGTTTTTCTCAGTGCCACAGTGCTGCATGTGTGTGATAATATGCTGAGACTTTACTCATAAGAGATCAAAATGACTCCTTAGATCCAATTCCTCAGCGCTCCAACTGATCTGAGTCGTGTGTCTGCTGTAAATAAATTCATTTTCACTCCCTCCCTCTGGAGATGCCTTGGATCATGATGGGAGAGGAAATCCAAAGCAGTGAGGGCTCCTCCTGGGTGGCTGTTTGCCATTTCATTTCCAGCACCAGCTGGGACTCAGAGGAGCAGGAGGTGTTTTGGGGAACGGGTTCTGCTCCAAGCTCTCCCCCAGGCCCATTGCCTGATGGCTCTGGGCTGTGCACAGCCAGGGTGGGGCTGGAGGCTCAAACCAGSCAAGTTCAGGGAGTTTCAAGCACAATTTTCACTCCTTCTTGGCTGGGACAGCCACACCAGAGCAGCACTCACCTCCTGTTCCTGCACTGCACCATGGCACTGCCTCTAGAGGTTTYGGGAAGGAGCTCACACAGTGGTTATGTAAATGGGGAAAAAATTGTATTTCTATGGAAAATGCTGCAGATAGAAAATGCATTTCCTTCTTTCAGTGCCATTCAGCGAGAAAATGGTCTCCCAGTGGTGCCTTGTGAAGGCTGAGCTGGAACAGAGGCTGGGCAGAGCTAAAGAATATGCAGGGATTTATTAGAAAGCCTCAATGGATCCACCTTGGGCAGCACAAGAGCCCAGCCAGGGCTGCACCCAAGATGAACCAAAATGGCCCCAAAATGAACCCAAGATGAACCAAAATGGTCCCAAAATGAACCCAAGATGAACCAAAATGGCCCCAAAATGAAGCCAAGATGAACCAAAATGGTCCCAAAATGAACCCAAGATGAACCAAAACGGCCCAAAAATGAACCCAAGATGAAACCAAAATGCGTCCCAAAATGAACCCCAAGCGATGAACCAAAAATGGTCCCAAAATGAACCAAGATTGAACACCAAATGGTCCCAAAAGATGAACCCAAGATGAACCAAAATGGTCCCAAAATGAACCCAGATGAACAAAATGGCCCCAAAAATGCACGAGCGCTCCCGGGGTCTCTCCCTGGGATCAGTTCTGCTCCATTTGCATCTTGCAGTTCACTGTCCCATTCCAGCTTTAGCCCCTGCAGTCCCACCCTGCTTGTTTTTCTCTCTSCAGCCCACGGTGTTTGTGCTCTTGGGGCTGAGATTTGGATCATTTGTCCTTGGTGCCCAGCTGGAGCAGGAATTGTTTTGTCTCCCTGCTCTGTGCACAAAGCTCACCATGCCCTGATGTGAACCCAGACCCACACACTAAAGCAGCACAGAATGTGGAAAATATAAAAGCCAAAACCTGAGGCATCRCCAACAAATTCCATCATCCAGAAAGCAGCACAAAGCAGCCTGKGCTCTGCAGTCCTACATCCTTTTCCCTCACCCCATTATCTGSATGGCAGCACTCTAGAATTAAATTTGCAGCCTTATAGAAATAGACTGTACTTACCCTGAACATTCTTTTCCAGCAGAGTTGCTCAACACCTTTTCTTTCTTTTTTTTTTTAGTTTTTTTTTTTGTGCAGCAGCAGCTACAATCTGTCTGTTCACATCTGTTCATGCAATGGCCCTAATTTATGAAGGCCCCTCTCCTTGCCAGTACATTTTATTCCCTTAAATTCTCTTTTAAAATAATAATTCTCAATRAGGACCATGAAGTAACCTGGCATCAAACACAAGATGGGATTCAGTGGTTTATTCCCAGCTGTGAGGTGCAGTCCATTGCAGATGAGTGGATCAGACACACCAAGGTACAAGCAAACCTCTGCATTTTCTTCAATTTCTACAACAAGCATGCATAAATCAGTTTTTAAATTCTCCACTTCTCCCTCAAAAATGTAAAGATAGATGTCATTTAGCCCTGAGCTCCTTTTTGGGTGTTCCACTAATCATCAGCACAAATTGAGAGCCAGGTCAAGGGTGAGCAGAGTAAAACTGTTGTGCTGCCTCCCTTTGGAAGCTGAAAAAAGAAATTAAAGGGACCTAGGACAGTCTCCTCTTGTGTTCAGTGTCCAACAGCAAGATGTGAACAGCCTTGGCAGGGAGAAGGATTCTTGTCTCCCCAAATTTTAGCCCTAAGCCAAAAAGAGAGCACTGGAGAGCATTGGCAGGGCAGGAGTGGAAGCCAACTCATTGCAGTGGACAAGAAAATCTTTAATTAGGAAAAGAAGACATTCATGAGATGAGAAAGCTGCAGAAGGCCTTGTACAGGGTCTGAAGACAGAGATGCAGCCTTTGCTGTTTATGTGAAAGTAGGTGTTTTCTGTGGTTGGAAATGTAATTTTTGGAGCGTGTGGCACTAAACCGTCACACTTCTCACCACCTCCAACACAGATATTGCAGGTGGGGTTTGTCTGCTGGAGCAGTGTCCATCCCTAAAGGGAACTMTTGGAAAAAAGGTGGGCAGGGTGGRAGTTCCTGCAGGGTTAGACCTGACCTGTGCCTGCACCTGGCCTCTACYGATCTAAACTTTCCAAGAAAACAAAATATCATGAATTTCCTCCMCACTGCTCTTGCTGAGGAGTGTTTTACCCAAATCCTTTCTGTGCACGCACATCCAGACTGAATCTGAAAAAAAAAAGAGTGTTTGACTTTTTTGGGCTTCTATTCCTTTTCCTTATCTTCCTGTCTTTTATTCCACCAGATGAAATAAAAACTGGAGGACATGGCATTTTTATCTCCTCCTTCATCCTGAGACACCTCTTTTCTTGCCATGATAAGGTAAATGGAGTGAGCCTTTAAGCACCCCATTGTAAAGCATCTGTTTGACTGCAAGASTTTCTCTATCAGAGTGTTCAGGAGGAGATAAAAATCACATTTCTGTTCCTGCTCACATTGCCTCTGTTTATATAAAGATTTCATTAGTGCTTTTTGTTGCAGCATCATCCTGCAAACTCATCCATGCAGCTCCAAAGCCACTTGGAGCAGCAAATCTTTTTGGAGTAATTCATTTCCAGGCTGTAAATCCTTTGTGGGATTGGGATGGGCACGGCCAGCATTCCTTGTGTTTGTTGCATTTCCCTGTCTCCAAGTGTCCTTTGCTTGAATTCCCCCAATTTACCAAGCAGTTCTGTTCAGGTTTTTACCAATTTTTCTCTCAAGCAGCAGCTAGAGCAGCCTCCAATTTTCTCAATAGTGATTTTATATTTAATTCTGGATCACTGATGAAAAGATTGAATTCTAGGAGGCAGCCATGCACAAAAATTCCATTTTTCCATGACAACTTTCCTTGAAAACAGGTTTGTAAAATCTGCCATATGGCTGGTTATTGATGTACTTAATGTTTATATGAAGATGGTAAAATACTAAATTTAAACAGAATATTGTAAATTACACTGCTGTAACATTACATTTACAGGAAWTTAAGGGTTTTACCTCCATAAACTGCACTTGTAATTCTACCAGGATATGAAATTAGGTTAGTCTGGCAAATCTTTCTTCCACAGAACCACAGTGACTCACAGTCYCTTTTAATTCTTTATCAGATCAATTCCTTTTCATATTTTTGATGCTAAGCAAACAAGCTCTGGCTGAGTCATTTCACTGAGTCAGTCTTCCTGGCTCAACATTTCCACTCTTACATTTTTCCAAAATTTTGTGRTGGTTTGCTTGAATAGTTGAGATATCTCCTAAGCCTGTTCCCATCAAACTCCTGCAAGATTTCTTTCTGATTTTTGATATTCTGATGGACTCYATTGAACATGCTGTTGGAAAGAATTTAAGCCCCATGACTAGAAAGCATTTCCAAGTTTCTTTCACTACCGCATAAAAATCTCATAAAAATAAAATTTAAATAAAAGCCAGTCACTTGTTGTTGAATCTCCCTTGCACTTTGTTCTCTTTCATTTTTCCTGACCAATTAAAGCAAAAATATAAGCATTTGTTTTGCTGAAAGAACCMTTCTGTCTCTCAGGCTTTCCTCCTGCTTGTAAAGTTCTGCAATACTTGTTTAGAAAGACTTTTGGGGCATGCTAATTTCAGTAAATTCAGTTTATATCTGTAGTCTTTGAGCTGAAGTCAGCTGGGCACAGGGAATTTAAAAGAAAAGCCATAGGAACAAAACAGTTTGTGAAGGAAGGGAGGAAAAAAATCTCCTTTGCAAAGCAGAGAGTTCTTTTTCTGCTTTTCCCTGGATACATTTAATGAGAGGAAAAGGACTCTTGCAGTGACACCTAATTGCTTTTGTTCCTGTGTATTCCCCCTGCAAAATATTAGAAGCTGCAGATCTTTTACTGGATTTGAGGACAGTTGTCAATCACTTTTACTGACAAAAAGACAAAGGAAGGATCACCAGCCCCCTTAGGCATCAAAAATCTTATATTTGCTGGATTTTCTGGCATGGTATTTTTTCATATTTCTGCACACAGGCTCATTTCATAGCTCATGTTCCCTCCATCACCTGTAAGACTTGCACCACTGGGCCAAAAAATGTCACACCTTGGACATTTTTGTATTTGCACAGTTCTATTTCTAACAGGGTGAAAAATATCAAACATCATGCTTTTCCTTAAGTAGAAGGGCAATTTAGAGCACAGAAATCCCCAAGCTTGTGTATTAGGGATGTGTGACCTGGTGGAGAAGAGGAAATAGGAGCCAGATGTGGCAGAGGAGCAGCAAACCCTGCCAGCTCCCCTGATAACAGGGTGCTCTGCCCTAAATCTGAGCAGGGTGTTCCCACCAAAGCCTTCTTCCCACCTCAGTGTRCAAAACCATCTTTTCAAGCTTCAGTATTGGTCTGGGATTTTATTTGTGGGGTGCCCCGTGGCAGGAAGGAATGATCAATCTGACTCCATGTSRKMAG